>CAHIKZ030005464.1:1502500-1808356 GCA_903632075.3 Acanthosepion pharaonis | reverse complement strand
GAAAATGAGCATACATGATGAAAAATCCACTCCAAACTTAATAAAAACAAAAAAGTTTGTTATAAGAAGAAATCCTAAAGCATTTTTGATTATTAAATAGTTTTTCAATCCTTTATAGAACCTTCAAAATTTTAGTAAAACAATTTGTTTTTCTTGCATTAGCAGGTGACCACAAATTAGTATGGAAAATTTTTAAAAGATTTAAAAGTTTATATATTATTCTAATTAAAATTTAAAAAAATGAAAACAATTCTTGTAAAACTTTGTTATTCATTGAAAAAAAATTCTTGAGACAATGTCCATAATATATTTTATTCATAAAACAATTTTGTAATAAAAAAATGTTTTATTACATTTTTTATTTTATAATGCAGGGCAGATTTTCTCTAACTGGCTGCCTGTTTGACCCCCCAAAAAACTGATGATTTAAATTCTCCAAAGACACGTTCTTATAACTAATATTAAACATTAAGGGCTACAAAAAAAGAATTTCTTGAAATTTATAAAAATTAGAATTTTTTTCTAACATGCGTTCAAATCCTCACAGTATTTAGTATTGTTGAATTTGTCACTAATAATTTTTGGTTGGTTGGTTTTTATGGCATATCAACCACTATAGGTCATTTAATGCTAAATTATGTTTATATATATATATATATATATATACCTATACATATATTAAATATACAGTACTATTAAACGTATAGCTGTCAACATTATTGTTTCAAAAACGTATATCTGGCAACATTATTTTTTCCAAAAAAATGTATAGCTGGCAACATTATTGTTTCCAAAAAAACGTATAGCAGGCAACATTATTGTTTCCAAAAAAAATGTATAGCTGGCAACATTATTTTTCTGAAAACATTATCTGAGGCCTTGCTGTTGGACGTAGTTTATCGTCATACCCAGGACGCGAATGTAGTTTATCGCCATACCCAGGACGCGAATGTAGTTTATCGCCATACCCAGGATGTAATAATTTTTGTTGATGATTTATAAACTCTACATTTTGTTCAATAAAATACTGAATTTTTCAAAAAACTTAATGAAAATTTACTCTACTAAGCTATGCAGCTTAGTAAAACCAACTGTACTTTGTAGCCCCCCCCCCTTACCTGTTTGCACTTCTCATTAAAGTTTGGTTTCAATCGGTCAATGTATGGCTATTTTATTTGGATGGACTAATGGAAGTTACAGAATTTCATATATATATATATATATATATATATAGATTAAATGAATAAGGCTTGTAACAGATGTAAAAAAATAATATTGCAAAGATGTTTTATAAAAGAAACATTTTTAAAATAATTTATTTCATTAGTAAACAAGTCCTAAAATTTTCATTAAAATCTAACAATTTTCTGATTTTTGCAAGAATTTTAAAATCAATGATTTCACCACAAAAACCCAAATTTTGGAGGTACCTACTTAAAATATATTGAAAAGTAAAAAACTAAGTGAAAAATGTAGGATTTCTAAGATCTTTTATCAATATGTAATAGTGATAAAAAGCTGTTGTTAAGTGAATTTGACGTTAAAGTCAAATAACTAAAAATGGTGAGGCTCAATCTGTGGGTATATATTTGTGAAGGGGTGTCTGGTATGCTGGCCTTATTCAAAAGCTGAATGGCTATAGTGACTTTGGCTAAATATTTGACATGATCCAATCCTTTTTAACAAATTGTGTAATGAAAGTCATGTTCTAGATACTTTCACATTAATACAGCTGTCACCCAGGGCTCTATCCTTGACCTATTTTGTTTTGACATCGGGAGGACTGTTGATGCAGATAAGAATCTTCAACAACAGTCGTTTTGCTGTCAGGAGAAGTTTAATATTCCAGGAACTGTTGGTGTGTCTTACAAAAAAAATTCTTCAGAGCAGTTTCTTCGTGTAAAGACAGTTTTTGTAAAACAGGGAATAAATTAGATACAGGAAGATACTTTAATAACACCTGTCATTCCTTCGACACAAACATTGCTACTTTGAATATCAAGCGGATTGACTACTTGGTACATTATCTTTTATTTATACAAGGTCTTCAGACATAGTATTAAACACAAGAATATGTGCAAATATTTAACAAGAAAATGCTTGGCACAATTTGAATGTGTCTTACTTCAAGACTATAAAATTTCTAATATCTAATTTCTCTATACAAACATGAAATGTTAAAAGATCTTTACAACTCAGTAAACAGTATATTGTAAAATGCCTAATCCTCATGGAGGGTTTAATATATCAAGATTTTTTCAAACCTACTAAGTTGTAATGCTGTAGTACATATATAAGAGACCATTTTAATACTGATCTATATATAAGAAGAGACTGTTTTAATACCATTATATATATCTTTGAATAACTTTATAACTTTTCAATTTTAATGCATGGTAATATTTAAAATGTAATATTAGTAATTTTTATTTTTTAAATGCATAATAAATTAATAATTAATTAGTTATACTAATTTCCAATCTAATCTAATATTGATATTAATAAATTGTATCTAGTTTGGTTGGTTTGTTTTATGGCATATCAACCTCAATGGGTTATTTAATGCCGATAAAATTTTTATTGCTGGTAGTACTTTTCCTTCAAAAATCTATTTCTGGTAATATTTTTTTCCTTCAAAAAAATCTATTTCTGTTAATATTTTTCCTTCAAAAATCTATTTCTGGTAATATTTTTTTCCATCAAAAAAATCTATTTCTTGTAATATTTTTCTTTCAAAAAAATCTATTTCTGGTAATATTTTTCCTTCAAAAAAATCTATTTCTGGTAATACTTTTTTCCTTCAAAAAATCTATTTCTGGTAATATTTTTTCCATCAAAAAATCTATTTCTTGTAATATTTTTCCTTCAAAAAATCTATTTCTGGTAATACTTTTTCCTTCAAAAAAAATCTATTTCTGGTAATATTTTTTTCCATCAAAAAAATCCATTTCTTGTAATATTTTTCCTTCAAAATCTATTTCTGGTAATATTTTTTCCTTCAAAAATCTATTTCTGGTAATATTTTTTTTTCAAAATCTATTTCTTATTTTTTCCTTCAAAAATCTATTTCTGGTAATATTTTTTTTCCTTCAAAAAATCTATTTCTGGTATTTTTTTTTTTCTGGTAAAATCTATTTTTTTTTTCCTTCAAAAATCTATTTCTGGTAATATTTTTTCCATCAAAAATCTATTTCTGGTAAAAAAAAATCTATTTCTGTTAATATTTTTCCTTCAAAAAAGTATTTCTGGTAATATTTTTTCCTTCAAAAAATCTATTTCTGGTAATATTTTTCCTTCAAAAAAGTATTGCTGGTAATATTTTTTTTCCTTCAAAAATCTATTTCTGGTAATATTTTTTTCCTTCAAAAAAATCTATTTCTGGTAATATTTTTTTCCTTCAAAAAAATCTATTTCTGGTAATATTTTTTTCCATCAAAAAAATCTATTTCTTGTAATATTTTTCCTTCAAAAAAGTATTGCTGGTAATATTTTTTTCAAAAAACATATAGCTAGTAATTTTTTTTTTTTTTCAAAATGTATTTTCTTCAAAAAATTTATTACTGGTAATAAATTTTTAGAAAGTATTTCTGGTATTAAGACCTATTTTTACACTTTCATAGGGTTTTGAGCCAAGTTTGGGGGTTAACTATTTGCCCATAGCTGGGACCCTAACAGGTGCTACTACCCCGGGTCGGGGTAGACCTGGAAACACCAGCAATTAAAAGGTGATTCCACACTCCTCAAAACCTCATGATCAGGAGCCTTGCTGTTGGACATAGTTTATCATCTTACCCAGGACGTGGATGTAGTTTATCATTTATACCCAGGACATAAATTGTATCTAGGGTCCGTGGTCAAGTTATTTGAATTATCATGTATGTGTATTTTGATTAGCCATCATAACTTATGTAATAATGTTCCCCCAATTGTGGGGGCAGGGAGGGGTTGAACACTTTAAAACATTTTATTTTAAAACAACACCATTACTTGACAAGACAGCAGTGGTGTTGAAGCAAAATGGCTATTTTTGTAGTGATGTTATAACATGCTTATGTTATAATTTTTAAAATATATATATTATATATTTAAAAAAAGAAAAAAAATATATATATATATTTAAAAAAGAAAAAAAAAAATATATATATATATATATATATATTTAAAAAAAAAAAAAAATATATATATATATTTAAAAAAAAAAAATATGTATGTATGTATGTATGTATGTATGTATGTATGTATGTATGTATATATATATTTATTTATATATTTAAAAAGAAAAAATGTGTATATATATATATATATATATATATATATATATATATATATATACATATATATATTTAAAAAAAAAAAATATGTATGTATGTATATATATATATATATTGTGTGTATTAGGCAGCATATTTTCATTTATACACGTTTCATTAAATAATATAGACAAGTGTTGTCTATTTATTTTATGTAAAATTTGTTCATAACATCTGATAAGTTTGATAACATTATCATTAAACGAAGAAAGAAATTCACAATATTGATCCATATTTTTTTAATATAATCTAAGCTTTACTTACTTAAGCCATTATCAAAGATGTAAATCACAAACATATTAAACAATATACAGACACGACAGTGATGATAGTCTGTCATTGTTTACATAGTTGATCACTAAGCAACGATAAACACGCGCATATAAGACGCTAGAAGCGAAAATCACCGCATCTCATGACGTCACATGACTACACCTTAGAGTGAATTGTAGAATGAAGTAAGGAAAGCCGTTGGGTATAAACAAATTTTACATAAAATAAATAGACAACACTTGTCTATATTATTTAATGAAACGTGTATAAATATATATATATATATATATTTAAAAAAAAAATATGTATATATATATATATATATTTAAAAAAGAAAAAATATGTATATATATATATATATATATATATATATATATAAAAATTTTAAAAAGATAAATATATATATATATATATATATATATATATATATATTTAAAAAAAAAAAATATATATATATATATATATATATATATACACACACACACACAAGTACAGGGTTGGTACACTTGGAATAAAATTCCAATAACCAAAAACACTATTTTTAAAAGAGTGCTCAATACTGAGTAGAGCTAATAATATTTATTCAAATTTATAACATATGCATTTTATGAGATCACTACAATAGTTACAATTTAAACAATTTTCTTTAAGATAATTTCAAAATTATGTCAATGAACTTTTCTTTGTGAGCATTAATAGAGCGAGATCATTAATTATATGTTAAACTGTATTGGGATAAAGAAAATACAGTAGTCCCCACTTTTTTACACTGGATACATTACAAGACTATCAGCAGATGTCAGATACAGCCAAATCCTATACATACTATGATTTTTTCTATACATACACAGGGATGCTGATAGGTTTTTAATGTAGTTAGTCCCCAGGACCCACAGGTGGTGATTTGGGTGTGCCCCAGGGAAATTCAATGGGTCCCAAATTTCTTAATAAATCTGCTGTATTAAACTGCAGGTATACAGACTAAGATTTTATTATTTACCATCATCTCAAAAAAATTTTAATCATACACAATCACTTAAATTGACAGAACAACTTTTTTTTAATTAAACTGATAAATTAAAAGCAAAGACAATATTTAAGAAACTATACTTTTTTTGAGAATTATGACAAAACATTTTTAAATTGACAGAACAAAAATTTTTTTTTTTTTCAATTGAATTAATAAATTTAAAACAAAAAAAATCATGGTAAAACTTTACTATTAGGGACCCTTCTAATACATATGTGCAAATGAAGTTGTTTCAAGTAGAAAAATTGATTAAGAGTGAACATTTTTTCCAATATTTGAGAGATAAAAGATTATTAATCCTGACTCTCTGAATTGTTTGGGTCCGATGAAATTGATATAAAACAATTGTTTGAATGGATATATTTTGAAATGTCAATGAACAGTGGTTATTTGAAAGAATTGGATACACGCAGGCAATCAAAAATTGTTGGCTGCATTCAAAAAGGTTCCTACATGAAAAAGGTACATATAGAACTCTCCATCAATGGGAGTACATATATGAATATATATTTAGAAAAGTGTTATACCTGAACATACCTATTCTATTGTAAATAGACTCTCCCACAGATAATAAGTAGTAGTAGTAGCAGTCGCCTGGGAGCTCAGTGAGTTGTGTGAGTCTGTCAATGTCGGACATTAAAGTATGAGCCACCACAACTAGATTGCTGCGTTATTAACTATTATTTCAAGTTCTTAATATTTTGTATGTCGAACCTAATTTAGGACCGACTTAGTGAAATACAAGCCTCCACTGTGAAAACTACTCTACAACAAAAAGAAATCAGAAGACATTTTTCAAAAATTAGTTGAAACAATAAATAGAATGTATATTTTGTAATATCTCCCTTTTTTTGTTTGCAGATGCTTATTAGAGGGGGGGGTCGGTAATAGTAAAGTTCTACCAAAAGTATTTAAAGCAATGGTCGACAAACTTCAATAAGTTCAAGCAAGAAAGTTTCTGGTAAGGCAATATTGATATCTATTCCATGCCCCCCACATATCCGACTGCCCAATAAAAGAAGGAAAGAGTAAGTAAAAGAAATAAGTGAATGAAGAACTAGTAAAAAGTATCTGAAAGAATATACGTGTAATGTATTCTGCTTTACATGCAAGACTTTTTACTCTCTGCTCTTTTATTATGCCCTCTCATTAATTGTTGTAACCTAGGAAAGGTTATGGAATGAGGAATAACCAAATCAGAGGTTGGAAATGAAATGGTAATCATTATAACATCAACAAAATACAATACTCACTAGCAGTGTGACAGCATATTACCCCCACTTACAATAGTGTCCAATATATTTATGAGGAAAAATTATGGTAAAACTTTACTATTAGGGACCCAGCAAATGAAGTTGTTTCAAGTAGAAAAATTGATTAAGAGTGAACATTTTTTCCAATATTTGAGAGATAAAAGATTATTAATCTTAGATGCTGACTCTCTGAATGAAATTGATAAAAAACAATTGTTTGAATGGATATATTTTGAAATGTCGATGAACAGTGGCTATTTGGAGGAATTGGATACACGCAGACAATCAAAATTTACTTAGACAGCATATTACCCCCACTTACAATAGTGTCCAATATATTTATGATGATTGGGAGATACCCATCAGTGTTCATAGATCTCTATCTACAAAAGGTGTGTGTGTGTATATATATATATATATATCTATATATCTATCTACAAAAAGCAGGATGTGTGTGTGTGTGTGTATATATATCTATCTACAAAAGGCAGGATGTGTGTGTGTGTGTGTAACGAATGCACGGATGCAATTTTCGACAGATTTGCACCAAAATTTACATCCAAATGCTCCAAGTTAGCGAGAAGGCCAAGACCGACATTGCATTTCCCAACTCCCATCAATAGTGGAAATAATCGATTTTTTCATGCTTCTACGGCAGTTTTCATGTAGTTTGCGGACATTTTCTACTGGCCAGAGTGAGAGCCTATAGCTGGCTGCCACGAATAAGCAGGAAGATTCTATTGACCAGCGTGAGAGCCAACAGCTGACTGACATGAATGTTAACTAGCATGCTAGCATGCAAAAAAATTGATAGCTGCATTCGTCACAAGTGGGAAAAATTTAAACCTGCATGGCACTTTACTCCAGTTGACTCATTCGCTGAACTGGGTTAGGTGTGAAAAAGTATTTGTTGTTAACATTCTTTTTTCATTTGGTTTTTCCAGTTACGAGTCCTTTTTTAAATCTGATCGTTTTGTGTTCATTTTGTTTAGTTCTTTTTTCATAACAGATTTAATGTTTAGTATAGAGCTTAGAAAAAATTTGCAGTGTGAGATAGGCAAGAAGTAAGGCATGTAACAACATAAGCATGGCAAAGAGCACTCCTTTAAAGGCAAGGAAGGGCAAAAATATTTTAAGTCAAGTGATAGCGATTGCTGTATGAGTCGTACGATTTTTGAATCAAGCACGGGCAATGCCAGACCATGATGCTAGTATGGTATATAACATTAATAATGATCGTTTTTGTTATTTTTTCTCATATTCTCTCACACTTGGTAACCCCTTGAATCTTCGTGGCTTTATTGCCTTGCTTAGAATGAGAGGATTAAAAAATAAATGAATAAACAAACAAGCCGTTATCATTACACCACTAGCACACCCAAGTTGACAGTACCTGGTATTCCCACGTGGTCACCCATTAAGGTACTGAAGTTAACTTTGACAGGAAAAGGCTTCTCTAATGAAAAGCCAGATTTGAGAGTTTTTTTCACATCAAAACATGTGGGATTTTACTCAAAAGCTACTGAACATAAGTGATAAGTCATTTCAATTAATGTTGAATATATAATTGAATATTGTTGGGATTGCTATGAGTTTGAATTTTGGTATCAGAAGGTTTTTATATTAAGATGGTTAGTTGACGGGCATGTTCACTATATTAATCCGCAACAATATAGAAGATAGACATTCAAAAACGAACCAATCACAAGGCAATTGAGTAAGAAACACCGATTATGAGATTTCAATAAAACAACATGCATTTATGTACACTTAATTAATATACAATTCAAGAATACAATTGAGTTGAACTTTGATAGATAAATGAAAATAGATGTATTTGGCTGCGTAGAATATTATTGTGAATGTTTGAAAAGTGTTTGCAATTGCTATTCTGATTTGTTCACAAAATTAAACTAAGTGTCCAGTTACGTACGAAATTGTCCTTTGTGCTAGTTCAGTTATTAGTGCATGTGTACGTAAGTTTGTTTGTATAATTGGTAGGAGTTACGTACCTTTAGTTGTGTGAGACTTTGATTGTTTGTTTACTAATACTTATTAAGTAGTGAGAAAAAACATGTCACTTTTTAAAGTATCGTAAGTGATGTTTAGCTAGCGTTCCTGAGAGACATAGAGTGTGCTTGTGGATTGTTGAGTCAGAGATATTTTGTGCGGCAAAATCCTGGTTGGTCAGAGTTTTGACTTGCTTGGGTCAGTTTGGCATCTCTCTAGGAGTGAAAGTCTGACGATATTCAGTCACCCCACCCCCACGAGGGTGTCATGTGGCACAAGGCCTTTTTAACGTGGGCATTCCCGAGCCATTAGGCTCGGCCAAAAAATAGCCCATTTGAACCCGTATAAACGGGTTCTGGGCCGGTTTTACCTCCCCGAAGGAGACTCCGCCCTTCGGCGTAGCCTCCTTCGGGTTCCTCCCGCCCGTAGGAAGAGAGTTCAAACCAAGCAGTCGGTTCAAAAGTGAACTGCGGAGTGAAAGTCTGACTGCTAAATTGATTCTAATTTCTTTCTTTTATACTTTCTGGCAAGAAAAAATAGGATCAAAAACATTTGAGCGCCGAAGGTATTTTTCACGTGCATACATAATTTTTTAAGGCTGTTAGCCAATGAGAAGTTGAGTTCGTCAGAACTAGTGTTTTGATTGGATAACAGGTGTGTGGGTGTAAAAATAGATTGTCCTGCAAAGGGGTGAAAAGGTTACATGGATTATTCCACAATATTGTATTTTACTTTTTGAAGAAGGAAGTTGATAAACACAAAAAGAAATTATTTATGACTCAACCTAATGCTATGATTTTTCCCATTCATTCATATCTAGCATGAATTAGGGACAATAAAAGATTACCATATTTGACGGCATATAAGGCGCACTTTTTTTTTTTTACTAAAAATATCTTTTAAAATTCCCCCGCATCTTATATGACATATATAAGTTTAAAATTCACGAATTAGCTGCCAGGCAACTCCTAATAGCTTAGACTTCAGAGTAACTTTCATATACCTATTGTCATTATTTAAAAGGCAGATTAAAAATGTTATCATTGATAATATTCATTATATTAATTTCATCACGTTTTAGTTTAAATATTAGTACTTTGTCTCACTAAAATTATATGCAATAAGTTCAAATTATATATTTGTAAAACATATTTGTTTCATTAATATTTTTCTCTGCGATAACTTCCGATTCCATTTGTATAAATACAATCAGAATTCTTATATCCCAATTATTTCACTAAAAAAAAAAGAAAAAAGTAAAAGCTTGAGTCAATATTAGACCAGAAATTGTTGTGAAATCTTTTAAAAAGTGTGGCATCAGCAATGCTCTCTAAATGGAACAGATGACGCATTATTTAATGACAATGATAGTAGTATTGAAAAGTTTTGATAATGGAGACAACAAATTTTTATGGATTTGAAGATGAATAAAATTACCTGTACTATTTTGCTCAATTGTAATAACTGCTCGATTTTTATTTTGTTTTTATCGACTTGTGTTCTTTTTTCTATTATTTTTCATTTAATTGTAATCATGGCTTGAATTGTTTAGCCAAAATAATACCTCATAAATATAGCCTAGGCAGTACCATTTGCTACTAATATTCCTAAATTTACTAATTACTAATTTTTTCTTGATTTGCCCTGCTGAAATTGGAGTGCGTCTTATACACCATCAAATATGATAATAGACACACTAATAAAAGAGAACTATTATAACAATATACTATCATAAAAGTTAGTAGTCTCTCTTTTTCACTCTAAAAAGATAAAAAAAAACCCTGTGTCAAAAGATGTTTTTTTTTCCCTTGACTCTGCTATTATTTTAACTACTTTCACTTCTCGGCAATGTTTATTGTTTTAAAAAATGATGATTAGAATTGTAACAAAAAATAAGCATGAAAGTGAATTTATACATACTCTTGTAGAATAACAATACAATAAACAGCACTTACCGGCATAAGGGTCCCAGCTAGCATACAGCTGGCAGACAAAAAAAACAGGTTGTAACGCAATACAAACCCTGCAAACTTACTGATGAATCAAGCTGGTATTTATACAGAAATACCTCCACTCATGTACCAGCAGCCAATCACAGCCCAAGCAATGGACTATCCCACTTTAGCACAATGAGATGCTCCATGGCACCATAAATAGCTCTCTTAAGGTGGAGTTATTATTCACTCAGCTTGCTCCACAACTGAGTGCTTATCTTGACCACGTGATTGTTCTCCAACTCTGTTCTTGATAATTTACAACAAAGATAATAAATGCTATGTATTTAATTGTTTATTGGAATGGTTGGCAAAATATTGGCTAATTGCCAGTTGATTTGAACTTTACGAAATGGTAAATAATAAGGATTTCCTTATAGTTTGTTCGCATATTTTAATAATTTAGTAAATGCTTATAAATTTATGAATAGGGAATTATTTTCATATTTAACAACATATTTCTTTATAAATTGGTAAAAGATAAATATTACATTGCATTAGTTTTAATTATATTAGTTTTTAGAATGTTGTAAAAATAAAATTATTCCTGTAAATAAACAATCTAATAAATAGTGTTTAATATTTTTGTCATAGATTCTCAAGAACAAAAAAAAATGTATAAATTCACTATCATCATATATTTAGGTTTTATTAAAATTCTAATCACTGCTTTTTTAAAACAATAAACTTTGTTGAGGAGTGAAGGTAGTTAAAATAATAGCAGTGTCAAGGGAAAAAATGGCTCTTTTAAGGTTAAACATTGCCAAGATGTTATTGTAATACTCACCCTTTTTTATAGAATTTCTTGTGAGGATGTGATGGCAGATGAGGATGTTGACGGCTGAGGATCTTCAGATGTTTTTTTTGCCGATCCCTTTTTGAAGAACATTGTCGCCGAAAGTTCTTGTCTGTTTCCTTTTAACTCGTCAAAACATTGCTGCAGGGGTTGTAATCCTTCAGTAATCCTATGGGTGACATTAATGCTGCGTTCCAACCATGGATCGTATTCCATAACTTTGTCCTTTAACGTCTGCGCAATTTGAAATACTTCATCAAGTTTTTGCAATGTCCACTTTGCTGGTTCCACTTCGGTCTCTTCTTCATCCTCCTCCTCATCCTCCTCCGTAGAGGACTTGACAAGTTCTTCCAATTCCTCATTTGTTAATACTTCTCGATGGCCTTCAATTTGTTCTTCCACTTTTTCACTGAACATATCAACAAATCCTTCCCCACCAATTTGTCTTGCTACTTGAATGATTTTACTAACTTCTCCGTCGATCCTTGGGAAGCCCTTAAAATCCTTGACGACTTCACTCCATACATTATTCCAGCAGGTATTCACAGTGTCCGGGGTTAATTCATCCATTGCAGCTTTGATGCAGGTTATTGCATCAGCAATAGTGAATTCTTTCCAGCACTGCATTACGTCACGGTTAGGGTTTGCATCAACTGATGATTGAATATGATTAAATACCAGGCGCGTGTACATAGACTTAACGCACCAAATGATTCCCTGGTCGAGTGGCTGAAGCAATGTGGCTGTATTTGGAGGTAAAAACACAACCTCAACGTTTTCATTTTCATAGCAAACAAATTCTGGATGGCCGGGTGCATTGTCGATTATTAATAGGACTTTAAATTCCAAACCCTCTTCTTCCAAGTATTTCTTCACTTCTGGGATGAAGCACTGGTGGAACCATTCCATAAACAAGATGGCAGTCACCCACACATTCTGATTATGTTGCCAGAACACAGGCAGGTAATCTTTGTTTTTGTTTTTGAGAGCATGCGGGTTCTTCACTCTGTACACCACACCTGGTTTTATCATATGACCGGCAGCATTGCCACACAGTACCAAAGTTAATCTGTCCTTCCAGGTCTTATGCCCTGGGGTCTGCTTTGCACTTTTCTGGATGTAATTGGACATATTCCAGAAGAGCTCAGTTTCATCACAGTTGAAGACTTGCTTTGGATGGTAGCCCTTCTCGTTAATCAACATCTTCAACTCTGCTGGAAATTTGGCTGCAGCTTCTTCATTAGCAGACACAGACTCTGCGCTAATTTTTTTCAGTCCAAACCTATTCCTGAATCTATGTAGCCATCCCTTGCTGGCAGAAAATGGCTTGGTATTGATCGTTTCAGGGGATCCTTTGCTAAAGTCTTCATATAGGCTTAATGCTTTCTGACGTAACATATTACTGTCAATCGGAACACGTTTACGATTCATGTCTTCTACCCACAGGTTTAATGCCTTCTCCATCTTCACTAAACACTTATCACGCACTGTAGCCGTCACTTTAGCAGTCTGGGGTGCCACAGCAAAACTAGAACGGATGGCTTTTTCTTTTTTCACAATTTCGCGGATAGACGATTCGTTCTTACCGTAGATTTTAGCAACCTCAGTAAAGGTTTTCTTTTCTTTTCTTATTAGGTCGAGAACTTTCATCTTTTCACTTAAAGGAAGCACTTTACGACTCCTCTTGGGCACATCAGAATTCCCAGAATCACTATTCTGGCGCTTTGGCACCATTCTCAAATAAAACCTATGTTTTGCCTTTAGGGTTGACTGTGGTTCCACTTAACCGCAGATAAAAGGGAGACCACTGTAAGTTGAAAGAAATAAATGCACTTAAAACCCAAGAGAAGATATTTCGGCAAATTTGGACCTTCACGCCCAGAAAAAAACAGAGTGCTAAAAGAGCATTTTTTCCCTTGACACTATTATTATTTCAACTATCTTCACTCCTTGACAATGTAACAATCTAATGTGTATCATTTTTGTTGAAAATTATAAAGGTCAAGGAAAATGTATAAATTCATTTTCATATGTTTAGGTTTTATTAAAATTCTAATGATTGCTTTTTAAATCAATAAACATTGAAAAGGAGTGACGATAGTTGAAATAAAAGTGGTTTCTATGGAAAAAAACAGTCCTTTCGACACATATATATTTTGTAGGCATGAAGGTCCAAGTTTACAGATATTTCAATACAAAGTACTATGATAATGAAATATTTACTCAATAAATGTAAATAATATGTCAAAATGTTATAAAAGGAAATCATACATTTGTAATTTGTAACATAAAATGAGAGCTTTCCGCTGAACAGCCAATGACTGACCCAACGTTGCATTACAATTCTCAATTTTGTCGCAGTGCAGTAAAAGCTAGGCAAGGGCTCACAAAGTAACAAGATGAAAAAACAAACACCACATTAAGTAATGGTTATGCAAACCCTGTTTTCCCATATTATAAAATCACCCGCTTGCCAGACAACTTCTGCTGTATGGATCTCTTCCCCTACCAACTCCTCATCCACCTACACATCTCAATATGGTGGCAGCAATACAAGTGAACAGCATCAGAAACACACAAGGGCAGAGCAGCAATGACTCCAATACCAAGTATAATTGTTAATATAGACTACCTTCCAGATACCCACTACTTCCGGTTTTGTTGTCACTTGATCTCTAAAAAAACCTTCATTTACTCGTTTATTTCCCCTTCAGTCAAAGTGGATACTGTTTAGAAGACAACTTCATTTGCTGGTCCATCAAACAGAAACACTTGAGATCAAAATAAAATCACCTATTCCCTTTTTATGTGGGTGTCCATAGTATTACATTATAACTGTTTTCTTTTATTCTTTTAAATACTCAGACCTCAAAAGGAACTGTCGCCATTTGTTGAATAAAAAATTAGAGAAAATGTTGCTGCATGTTCATATAAAATGATGATATTTATTTAACGTAAAATATGCAAATTCTTAACTGACTACTATCCCAAAATAAAAGCTTGTATTTCGAAAGTTCTTCTCTCTGACTGAAAAGAAAATGAACGTAAATAGTTTTTCAGGGAGGAAGAGAGAAGGTGGAGTTGGGAGACAAGATCAAAGGGAGTCTGCTGCTTTGGTTAGAAAGACCGGATGATGAGGTTGACACATGTCTCTACTGCTGTTGAGTTGAATGGATGTTTGGTTTATATGACTTCGTGTAGGCTCCAGAATCCGATGTTTATTTATTGGTAGGAGCCGATTTTTATTGGTTATTCTATATTTTTATTAATTTGAAACATGTCTCAAAGTGAAAGGCTGCGTAGAGCCTTTGTGTGGTGTGTTTATTTTTGTTATTTGATCTTTTGATTTGAAACAGTTAACTCAAATCAATCTGCTGGTGTGTCAAACAGAAAGACTTGTGATTGAGATGAAACCACCTCTTCCTTTTCTATGTGGGTGTCCATAGTATTACATTTTATTCCTTTTAAATAGTCAGACTTCAAAAGTAACCCTGTGATGGTCTGTCAAACAGAAAGACTTGAGATCGAGATAAAACCACTTCTTCCCTTTCTATGTGGGTGTCCATAATATTACATTTTATTCCTTTTATTCTTTTAAATAGACTTCAAAAGTAACCCTGTGCTGGTCTGTCAAATTCTTTTAAATAGAAAAAGAACCCTTGGTCTGATTGATTGATAAAACCACTTCTTCCCTTTCTATGTGAGTGTGCATAGTATTACATTTTATTCCTTTTATTCTTTTAAATAGACTTCAAAAGTAACCCTGTGCTGGTCTGTCAAACAGAAAGACTTGTGATTGTATCTCTTCCCTTTTATGCGTGTGTCCATAGTATCACATATTTATGTGGTTACATTACATGAATCAACAATTCTAGGACAGAAGTGAATAAATTCCTTGTCAGGGGTGATCAGTTCAGAATTCTGATTTGAATATTTTTCATCACTTTATTTAAATGAATATTTTTCATTTAAATAAAGCAATGGCTACAAGAGACTCAGAAAACAGTCTGCCTACCCTATGTGAAGAGATTATTGGAGAAAAATACAAAGGTCCATATAGTATCAAGACAATCTTCAAAAGTGGTTCAACATTTCAAAGACACCTCTTCAGAGTAAGATCCCCTCTCCATAGAGGAGAACATGACTAAGGACTGTGTGTACGCTATCCCATGAAGCTGTGGTAGGAAATACAAAGGAGAAACAGTCCACTCCCTTAAGGAGAGACTGCAAGAACATCATAAAGCAGTAACATGAGGGGAAATAACAAAATCAGGCGTAGCTGACCACATATGGAGGGAAAAAGGTGATCACCAACCCCCTGTGGGATGAGATGGAAATTATAGACAGAGAGCATCACTGGGAAATACAAAAACTTAAGGAAGCAGCACATATGCTAGGCCACAAAAATCTCCTGAGCCAACCAAGCATAGAAATGAATACAATATGGGATCCAGTAATGCTAGAGAAAAGCAATGAATAACAACAAAAATTGCAATATAAGCTCTGGTAAAAAACGCAATAATAATAACAGAAAAATTGCAATGTGAGCACTGGTAAAAAAAAATGTCTTCTGAGACATTAGGTTTATAAGTTCCAAAAATTCAAACACAGATGTCCTCAATGACACATAGCTCAGTGGATAAAGGCATTGGTTAGATCCAGTGACTAGACCCAAGGAGTTGTGAGTTCAATGCCAGGCTACATCAGTGGTGAATCAAAAAGACTTGGAGAGTTAAGGGAAATAACTGAGACATCTGGAAGAGGCATGGCACGTGGAACTAGAACAATCTACTCTGGTGGACGAAATAAAGGCTTTGGCTTGAAATTCCAATCACAGCCAAAAGAGTGTGAATTTGAGGATGACAGTGTCAATTTAAGATCTAGACAGATATAAAGCAAATATGTTTTTCACCACGCAAGGACCGGAAACAATTGGAGCTGGGACATGTATTAGAATTTTTCCTTTGTTTTGTGCAATTTTTCATTCAGTTAAAATAAAATTAACAACATTCCCCACTTTGTAGTATGCCTTTAAATATTTCCAAAGAAAAATACATACAAATGTAAAAAGTGAGCTATTGTCTTGTAGAGAGAAGACACTTGATGTGTGTTTGGTAAATGATTCTGTTGACTCAGAAAAAAGAAATTAGAACCAGAGTTGCCAAGTTACATCTACCTTTTTTAGTACATTTAGTTCCTGTAAATCAGGATCTAGATCTATTTTTTATTAATATCTAGTAATCATGAAAATTTTATGGGTTACCTATTTGAATTTTAAATTAATCATTGAATAAGCTCCTAGCAACTTCCATGACTATAAAGTATCCATGGAAATTCTCCTATTGCAGGGCTATGGTGAGTAACTGGAAATTTTGGTGGGTGAAGTAAGATTTTCAGTATTTAAAACTGTATGTTGACTATTCCGGGTTCGGTTCAAAATTCAAACAAATATCACCTGAAGAATGCTGGCGCATACAACGACCGAAACATTGTAAATTTGACAATAAAAATGAGGACAACAATCCGAATAGTAGTTACAATAGTTCATCTCAGAAATATGGAAAGATTTACTAAATTATTAAAATATGTCAATAATAACTATAAGGAAATCCTGATTACAGTGTAACCCGGATATAAGAGAGTTGTCGGGACTGGAGAAGAAGTCTCTTATATCCGGGTTTAGTCTAATTTATATACATTAACACAGGCTCTAATTTGGGACCAGATAAAATCTCTCTTATATCCGGGTTACACTGTACTTACCATTTTATAAAGTTCAAATCGATTGGCAATTAGCCAATGTCTTTGCCAAACATTCCAATAAACAATATAATAGTGTAAATAAACAAGCTAATAAATACATTATACAGTGTGACCCGGATATAAGAGAAACCCGGATATAAGAGAGATTTTCTCTGGTCCCAAATTAGAGCCTGTGTTAATGTACATATAGACCAAACACGGATATAAGAGAAACCCGGATATAAGAGACTTCTTCTCCAGTCCCGACAACTCTCTTATATCCGGGTTACACTGTATATCTTGCAACCCATGTGAATTGCTAATAAATTTGAAATTAAAAAATTAATAACAATTACTTTATAATTATCACATATTTATCCACACCTTTTGAATGTTTTATTGTGAAATCATTTCAGAATAAAATATAACTTCTTCTTATACACAGCCAATGTCAGTGATTTTGTTTGTTGTTGTAAATTCTCAAGAACAAAGGAAATGTATATAAATTCTCTTTCATCATATGTTTAGGGTTTTTTTGTTTTTTAACAATTCTTGTCATCACTTTTTAAAACGAGTGAAAGTAGTTAAAATAATAATAGTGGTGTCAATCGAATAAATAAACCATCCTTTTGAAATTCTGTTTTCTGTGGAGATGAAGGCCCATGTATGCCCAAACAGACACTAAACAGGAATTACCAATTCTTTCTGAAGTAATAGCAGAGAGTGTAACTGTAAGTGTAACACATGTGTTTAGAATTGGAATGATTACGTTTTTAAACAAGAAAAAAAAAGCCAGCCGCTGATTTACAGGAACTTAAATGCACTGAAAAGGAGCTCTGGTTAAAAGAATAAAATGCCTATTACAAACTTTTAAAAAATAATATTAAAAAAAATTAAAGTTTAAAAATAACTATTAGAATTCAAAGATTAATTTTTCTGAAACAAATGAAAATAATTGAAAATACATGAAATTGCCAGTATGATCTTTTTTTAACTACTGTTCAATTTTTTCTAGTGTTGTATTTTTCTTACCTTTTCAGTTGCGAAATGATGGTGACATGATGGTCACATTAAGTTCCCGATTATTTCTTCCTCCTTGTTTACGGTCTTTTCAAGGGTAGTCTGAATTTTATTAGGTTGTGTGGATTTTTCATACAATATCTAATTCAATTCCTAACGACACAAAGAAAGTCGCATTAACCAGCAGAAAAAAATCACAAATTTCTCGAAGAAAATATTCCGCATGATAAACATTTGGCGTGTACATGAAAAGGAAATCACTAAAAACGGTGATTAAAATCATTTCGTCTTCTCTGTTTAAAAGTCCGACTGTTTATGTCTCGTGGTTCCACAATAGCTTAATGACTAAATAACATACATAAAAAAAAGTACTTAATTTTCTTTTTCTGCTTGATTTTTTCTTTATTTATTTATTTTTTTTTTTGCATTAACTGGAACTAAAATCATTTTTGTTGACTGTAAGTAAAATATTTTAAAAGTATTTTACCACTGACACACAGACAGGTATGTATGTGATTTAAAGAGCGTGTCAGACGGCGGGAAAACTGACTGTCAACAATCAACAAACATTTATTTATTGATTCCAATCATCAACTGCCTGTCTGTGTGTCTCTCGCCCTCCATTTTAATTTTTTTCTTTCATCGTGATAAACATCAGCTTAGTAGAAAAAGTACTAATGATTTATTTTATTATTAAAACACACACACACACACATTTCTTTCATTTTTTGATCTCATGAAGCCGAGAAAAGGTGAAACTTGTAAAATCAAATCTCGTTTCAATGAAACAGTTTTCTTTTCCATTTGTCATATTTCTTCAAAACTTTGTCAGGATTCTATATCCTATTTCACACACACACACACACACACACACACACATAGTACAAGTAACAGGTCCGTTTGTATATTTTCCAAACGTAGCTTAGATGTGGCACAAGGCCGAAAGTAGTGGGCACCCAGTGAGGATCAAACTCACTACTCAGTCATAATTGTTCTAGCGAGACAAGCTTGCTAACCACTACAACACTTCGAGGTGCCCAAGGTCCGTTGGTATATATTAAAACTGACCCACTCAATGTCTTTATTAACACTGACAGTCTAACGGAGGTTTATGGTAAAATTAAAAACCAAAATTACCGCAGTATGAGAATAGTCTATTTCTGGCTTAAGACTTCACAGCTGAAGATGGCTGGGTTCAGATCAGCCAGAAATAGACTATATTCACATGCTGAGGTAATTTTGTTTTTTTACCATATATATATATATATATATATATATAATTAGACTGGCATCGAGATCTTATCAATTTACAGTTGAGCTGGCTAGATGTAGCCATAAAAATCCTATGCTAACAGTTTCTTCTTTCGCACTTCTCGCTTGTGGAATTTGTTTTGGCACGATGCTCTCCAGCCACCTTTAATCTGCAAAAATTAAAATGCAACGTCAATCAGTATCTACCTTATTACTCTTTTTTTCTCACCATTAATGTTTCTGTTCCTAATTTTTCCACACTTTGTATTTTAGTGGCATTACTGCCTTGCTTGGTGTAATTTCGATTTTATATATTTACATATATGAAAAGGGTGTTCCAATAAATTGGACCAATTTTAAATGTGAATTAAGTTTAAGCGAGTAATGATTTTTTTTTCTTTCAGATTTAACAACTTGAGTTTTTCTTTGGCAATTTCAGCCATGAAAAGACTGCCAAATCAAACAACGTGTTAAAATTTCAAGAGTGCAATTGGAAAAATTGTTTGTAAATTCAAACAAACTGGGTCGGTGGCAAATGTGAAAACACCATTGCATGCTTGTTTACACCGTACAGCTGAAAACATTGCTGCAGTGCACAAGAATGTGGCCAACACCATTATTTGTCATCACGCACAGGAACTGAACCTCTCCACAACAATGTTACATCATTTCCAATTGCACTCTTGGTTGGTCGATTATGTCAACAAAAAAAAAAAAAATTGCAAAGTGCGCGAAAAGCATTTCTGTTTGAACGTCCATTTTCTCAATAGGCTTTGATAACTTTAACTCGTTGTTTGATCATTAATCTTTCCATGATTGAAATTGCCAAAGACTTAAGTTGTTAAACCTGAAAGAAAAAAAAAATTCATTAGACACTTAAACTTAATTCACATTTAAAATCAGCCCAAGTTATTGGAACACCCTTTATATATATATATATATATATATATATATATATATATATATTATATGATAATAACTGATACAACAAAAGTTAATAAAAATGAACATGCTACCACTCCTTGTCTGAATGATTGGATTTCTCTGTATCCTTGGAAACAGTGAATTATGAATTTTTCTGTGCTGTTAAAACTCAGTAAATTTAAAAAATAAGTTACTCCAAAATTCACTTGAGGATGAAATGCAACTAATGCTTTCAATTTAATTACAAAATTAAATTCTAAGCTTTTAGCTTCCATTTTTTAAACATGGTTATTACTGTGTAGCGGAAAAAAAACGTTTTAAATCAGTTAATTTGTAATATTAATGCTCTATAAATTTACATTGAGCACTATTTTGTAAAAAATAAAATATCAATAAGAACACCTGATTATATATCTTACTGTTCTTTTCTTTTTTATATATATATATATATATATATATATATATATATATATATATATATATATAAAATGTGTGGACATAGAAAATAATACTGTATGCTGACTGTCAATTTTACGTCTCTATAATCACACTATGTAGTCAGTGGCAACTTAACATAAAATAAATAACTCTATCATTGATATTGGCATGAGAATTATCCCTTTTCAGCTGTATTTTGGATCACAGTTTGATTTCTTTAAGAAATTGTGGAATATCATATGGATTAATATCATGAAAGAGTTCTCTCATGTTGATTGGTTGATTTTGTTCAGTGGCATATCAACCACTGGGTTATTTAATGCCAGAATCTAAATATTTTAAACACAATTGTATGCCTTCAACTACAGATAAAGTGTATTATTGGTCATTTTACTTTAAAAATGTATTGTTGGTCATTTTACTATAAATACGTATTGTTGGTATTTTTATCCTTTCATAGGGTTTTATTTTTCTTTGGAGGTTCACTATTTTGCCCATAGCTGGGACCCTAACAGGGTAAGTCAGGGTGGACCTGGGAACAGCAGCAATTAAGAAATGGTTCCACACTCCTCAGATCCTCCAATCTCCCGATCAGACGCCTTGCTGCCAGAGGTAGTTTAAAAGTGTAGAAAGACAAAATGTATAATTGTCAATAAAAGACACAGCCCAAGGTGTGAGCTACATATTGGGGACATCAAAATCAAGCTGCTATAGAAATTTAAGTAGTAACAGACAAAGGAAAATGTGATAGCAATCTCAATGTACATAGGAATTGTGAAATATGCCTTCCAGAAGCTAAGCAAAGTATTAATATGTATGAAAACTTTGAAACAAATGAAAGAGTGCTGAACTGCTACATAATGTCTAATCTCCCAAATGGCAGTGAATATTGAACAATCTCCTCACAGATGAACGGAATCAAAGAGACATGTAGCTCTGCTGCCAAATGAGAGAATACCATGGAAAGAACGTGAGTAAATAGGAACTACATGGGAATTGATACCTGCAATCTGAGATATATTGAAGACTTGTATGTTTCATAGATTTGTGAAGAAGTGCTTTTGCATGTCACTGCACAAGCTGTGATGACATCCAAGGTTGGCTGTATGTGTACATGTTCAGTTTTGTCTCACTGGACATGATCGAATTCAAAAAGAATAATGACAAATGCTTTTCAAGTCACTGGTTGGGAAGTTTCAAACAATACGATTTCTCACTTAATTGGCAAAGTCTTCGTTTGGCTTAGAGAATGTGAACTGCTATCTTACTAACTTCTGGCTATGGAAAAAGGAACCTTACACACTGCCTGTCTCGGTGACTGCTGACTTATTGCTGGTCCCTTCCTCATTTACTGCTCATTATATGGATAGTGGCTGAGGTCCCACTACCTCGATCCATCCACTTGTGTTCCAGGAAATGAGACCACCCATTCAGTTTCGGATGGTCAGTTTTTCAAAGGACTCTACTTTTATGATTATCTAAAATCACTAACAAAATTTTATGTTTGCCAATTCAAAGGAAGGCTGGAGACAGGATTCCTGAAAACCCTGGTTATTAAAATGACTTAAAAGGAAAGAAATTTATCTCCTAAGGATGTGTGAGAAATCATATTGCTACAGATTACACAAAAGCATTTGATAAGGTAAAACCCCAAAACATTGTATTTTCTTTTGTATAATACAACCTCTTCATTTTTAATTAAAGATGATATTTTTTATTTTCCTGGTTTATTAATATATAGAAATATAATAAAGTCATATCAAACAGAAAAGTATCATAGTGTTGCCGGTGGGGTATTGGACCACAAACTAATATTGAATCAAAGAAGACAACAGCAAACAAAATGAAAACTTGAACAAAAAAAATATATTGCCAAGTTTATTGTTGTTAAAGAAAATACATTGACAAAATATGGTGACAGTTCACTAGGCAAAAATGTGAGAAGAACATTGTCTGAAAAAGACAATTTTGTAGTGCAGTGAAGACTTGTCCTGAAAAGGACAGTTTATTGCATATTTTTGTTGCTGCTGGTGGTGAGGACTGGCACAGATACTACACTTTGATCCCCGACATCTTAATATTTATTAGTAAACATGCACAAAATCAGGAATGGAGAAGACTGGTCTTAAGTTAACCTAGCAAGTCTCACTTCTAGACCCATTCGTACTTACAATTTTTCCTTTCACCATAACACATTTACTCACAGCAGTCACCAAAATACCTAATTTATTACAGTGAATTCCTAGCATGAAATTTTACTTGTACAATTCATGGGGAAGTGCTAAAAACCAGAACCCAATGATTATATCCCAGGTACCTTGGCCATGGATGGCATGTTTTGTCTGTTTTCAAGGCCGTTTCTCTTATGCAGAGTTAGCTATACAACAGTGGCTGGTCTTTTTAGGGGAAGTTTCTTTTTCCAGTTATTTATAAAAAGGTAGGAGTGTCAACAGGATACAACAATAGATTAATTAACACCTTAAAATGGATTACTAGGTATGCCTAATTAACACCTTTCCCTGAAAATTCAAAAATAAGTTTTGAAATGCAAATTAGAAGAAACATGCAATGGTTAAATATCCAGTTCATTTCTATTCTTTAATATCATGAAAAATTATATATTTTAATGAAATATATGTATGACATTGAGATTTTAATGGATAATATGGTAAAACTTTTCAAAATAAAAAATGGCTGTACCACAGGGTCATATTATACTCCAAGATGGCTGTAGTACAAAGTCATAAAGTGGAGACACGGTGGAGTAATGGATAGCGGCTTGGATTGAGGAATCGGAGAGCCGAGTTTGAATCCCAATCAAATCCAGTTAAATTCACTTACGTGCTAATACCCTTGGGAAAGGTGTGAATCCTCTTCTTCTCCCTCCAGCAGGACAGACTGGATTCTATAGCCTTGGATGGCAACTGCTCTAGGAGAAGGAAAACTCTGAATTCAAATCCTGCGGAGGGTCGCTTGGGAACCTTGTGGCACATAGTGCACCAGGTCTCTGTAATTGGCCCTTCAAAAAGTGTGGATGGTCCTGCACGAAACCTTCACCACAATAATCAAATCTAATGTGCTATACATGCGGGTTGGGGACCGCTTGTGAATTCCAAAATTCCCATGAAACTCCAATATTGGAGCCGGCTCAACCCACCCCGGGTGAATGCCATTACAAGGAAGGATAAAGACATAAATTATTCCCTGTTTTTAGCTACACTTAGAAAATCATTTCGAGGGCACTTCAATGTGGTGTAAGGGTTAGAAAGCTTGTCTTGGTAAATCAATTATGACTGAATAGCTTTATTCTTCATTGGGTGTCCTATACTTCCGGCCTAGTGCCACATGTAAGTGACATTGAGAAAATCACCATATCAAGAGTTCAGTTATTTTCTTTTCTTTTTTTTTTTTTTTTGGGTTATTTCTCTTGCAAATTTTTCTAGCAAATTTTGCTGTAGCAAGGACCAAACGTATTGTAGAATTTGATCGGACTTTTACTTTATGTGATAGCTCGTTTATTTTTACAAGATCTGATGTATGATGCTTACCAAAAAAGAAAGCAAATAACACTTCACTTATATAATTTTACTGTATATATTCTGATCTGGTCACAATACTTATCTCTGTTTACAATCACTTAATGAATGTCAAATAATCATACTTCTATAAAACCCAGGTTGTGTGTGTGTGTCTGTACGTTTATATATTGGATTGATTTCAAACATTTTTCAACCGATTTCAACAAAAACTTCACAGGACTATTTTCATTACCTTCTGTGGTTCTGACAGCACCAAAAATTGAAAAACACAATTGTTTTAGCACGAAATCAATTTGAAAACACGATTAAGAGACATCAATGAGAATGAAAAGGAGGACAACTCATATCAAGTTATACTTTTTATAAAACCCAGGTTGTTTGTGTGTGTGTGTGTTTGTTTATCTATGGGATCGGATTTCCTACATTTTTCAACCGATTTCAACAAAACTTCACTTTTTGGCAGGTAGTGTTTTTATTGTCTTGCACACTTTTTTCTTTATTTTTACATTCAGAATGCTTTAAAAATTCCATTTACAAGACAATTGTTTATAATAAAATTCTATTCAATCAGTAGATTCATAATGATTGAAAACAATGTTTTTGTTTGATTTTGGGTTTGACCAATTCATAAAAAAAACAAAAACAAACACAAAAAAACAAACTAATTAAGACATGCATGTCCATCAACCTTAAACAATAACGTTTGTCAATTTTATTTTTCAGTCTTTATGATGGTCGATACTTGATCTATCTCTTACTGTTACATCCCCGGGCAACGCTGGGCTCTACTGCTAGATCCTTATAAAGGAAATGGCTAATATTATTATTACCATAATAATTTTTCTCACCTCAGCCAATTCAGTTAAGAAAATAGTGGATTACAAACCATCACAATTTTCATATCTTTCATCTGATCACGAATGCTTAACTCTGCCAAGAATGGTGAAATGTAAAAACAAAGATGAAGATGAACTCATGATTAAAACACTTTCTAAACATTTTTTCTTAGTGAATTATTTTCTTTTTTATTATGTCAAAATTGTCGACAGTCTCATTGTGGTGAGCAGCTAATGCGTTGTTTTTTAAAATGTCTCTTTTGTGTTCATATAATCCTTTATTTAAACTTCTTGAGATTTCTCCAATATATTCTTTCTGCCACTCCTTGCAGGTGATCGAGTAAAGACCTTCAAGTTTTGGCTCGTTTTGTTTTTGGGGCTTTTTTTTTTTTTTTTTTGTATTGATTAAGTCTTTTATTGTTTTAGATATAGTTGTGACAAATTTTATGTTGAGTTTAGATAAATTATATTGATTGTAGTTGGGATAGAGTTAATGGGTAGAACACAAGTTCATCAACAGTAAATGTTCATCCAAGTTCTTACATTGTGGGAGATTTCATAACAAAGACGATATAAAGAAAAGATCTAGATGAAATTGGTTAAATTGTATACCCAAAACATATATAAAAAATTTTTTTTTTCTATATTTAAAATTCCCAGCATCTCTTGTTCATCTACATGTGTAGTTGCTTCAATGTAAACAAACCCAGTCTAATGAAGTCCTAAGGGACAAAACTGTTCTTGAGATTTTATATATCTTAAACTAGGTCTGCTTTAACCTGCTCAGCCATGAAAGACTTCACAGCAAAGTGAGGCTCACTTACTTATTTTAAGAAAGGCACATTCCTTATTAGGACAATTCAAGACCTGGGTATTTGGGAGCCTTAATAATTTATGACTTTTGTCAAGCTTTGAATCTGTAACCCTCTTATGTTGCAGAAAATACCTTTGCTGTAACAATTTTCAATAAAATTTACAGGTTAGTTAATATTTTACTTCACAATAATCAAATTATATAAACTTGCTAGAATTTAATAAATATTTCTTATAATTTCATGGACATATCCAAAAAAGTTAGATTTTAAATCCCATCTCAACTTCCAAGTGAGAAGGATTGAATAAACAAATGATTTTAATTTATAGTCTTTTATTTTGATGAATATTTATACAGATTCATATTAAATATGAAACAAATACAAATTGATAGAAACAAGAGCTTCATCACCAACCAAAGTAAATTTTGAAATATTTTTACTTTAATTCTATCAGTAAATGATATAAATACTTTTAACATTTTTTTTTTTGCACCAAATAACACTGAAATAACAAATGAATAAACTGGAAATCTGGCTTTAGCTAAAATCTGCCAGAAAAATTATCGACCTGAAAAAACAAAGCAAATTCTGAACTGACAGTTATTTATATTAATAAAGATTTTTTTTCATTTAATGTCAAATAAAAGAAATTGGAATGAAACTTACTGATTGCTTTTAGGGTAAAAAGGGAGTTAGTTTCATATGAGGAAAAAATATTAGGTTGTTACACAGAAATTTTCAACCAATCAGAAATTAATAAAATGCTTTTAAAAAAGTTAAATAGAAGGAGGAGTAAGATCAAAGAGGTTGTTAGGCAGGAAATGACACTTTACAAGATTCAATAAAATTGCTTTTAAAATGTTAAATAACCAACTTATTGAGTTGAAATAGGCAATGAACCTCTAAATTCTTGATCCCATCTTCAAAAAAATTCTCATCCCTTGATGTGATAAACAGTTCAAATGCTTCAATTACATATTTATTGGAGAATCTTTATTGAAGAAAAAAAGCTTTAGAAAATTGTTAAATCAGAGAGAGAATCAGTAGGAAAGATATCAGGTGAATATGACAGGGTGAAGCAAAATTTCATAATTCAGGCTAAAATTGAGAATTGGTTGGGTGATGGACTGAAGTCTAGGATGTTTCTTTTTTCAATTTTTCTTGCATAGGAGTAAAAGACAAAGTCTCCACAAACAAATAGTTACTGTTAATGAAAAAACTTGAGAAAACAATGAATAATGAATAAAATACTTTGAAAAAAAAAGAAGGAAAATCATTAACTTTTTTAGAAAATATGGATTGGAGGTTTGAAAATTGTTTTGTGATTCAATTGCATCTCAACCACTGGCCATATGGCTCTTACTGTTTGTCAAGAGTATCCATCTCTCATCATAAGTAAAAAGAAAAAATGCCCAAAATGTCAGATTCTTTTTATCAGTGATGTAAATCATACAGTAAGATTACTTAACATTGTTTCATTGTTCTGTTATTTTCATTTGGCTTATGAGTGACAATAACCCAGAGAAAAAATTATCTGGAAAGAAAAAATAGTCATGAATAAGATAAGATATTTTTTTATACAGGTTTAACTTTCCAGATGATGATCAACAACCAACCTAAAAATTATCATTTTGTATGTGACAACCTAATAAATTAAAAAAGCTAAAATCCAATTTAATAAATAAATGTAATTATTTTATGATCTAATTTTTTCCAAATAACTTTTGTCAAGGATAATGTAGAAAATTCAATTTTTCTTGATGATTTCTAATAAATGAAATTATTTATTATATTCCTATTTATTTTTAGTGGATATTTTGAGAGTCCATGGCAAAAGGTTGAGATTTAAATGAACAAAACAAAAAAATACTTTTTCATCACAAAAGATGTTCTTTATGGCCAAGTGGATTAAAGCACATCAGATCTAATGATTCACAGAACTTGGGGGATGTGGTTCCAAATTTCCTGCTGATAGAAAATAATTTTCTTTAAAAAGATTTCTTGAATATTCAGGCCGGTATAGAAAAGAAAAAATTTCTGTTTAAAAAATAAATGGGAAGAAAATAAATTACATCATTCCACTAAAAAATAATGTTTAAAATATAATTTGATCTGGGGAAATTAAAAAATAGAATAAAAAAAAAAGCCATTAAGGTTTTTAGAAATAGATAGAAATATAATGATGAACAAATAAAAAACATTTATAAATCGAACATGTTTCATTTTTATTAAAGATTCCTCAGAGAATGAAATTTATATTAAAGAAAAATAAAAATCTCCATTTTAAATTTTTGGGTTGTTTTAGAAACAGTAAACCACCAGTTTCAGTTTTTAAAAACTAGCAGAATTAACTTTTGATTTTTTACTTTAGCTAATTTCATTCTCTGATGAAGCTTTAATAAAAGTGAAACATGTGAGATTCATAAATCTTTCCTAATTGTTCCTTATTCTATCATTCTTTCAGATTCTAATCTATATTTGATCCCAATTCATAGAAATGAATATTAAAAAAAAAAAAATCTATTAAATATGCCAACAATCTATATCAAGATCACTTTTACTAAGTTTGAATTAATAATGATTCTTAAACATCTGAAGGGAAAAAATACTTTTCTACAAACATATTTTACAAGTTTTTCTCTTTGATGTATTTACATTAAAATCCTGTATTTAGATGTTTTCTTTTTCAATCAGAGTTTTTTGAAAATGCAAATCCACAAACTTCACAAAGAAATGGCTTCTCACCAGTCAATAGTCTTGTGTGTATTTTTAATGCAGAGCTATCTGAATAAACTGATCCACAAACCTCACATGAGAATGCCTTCTTTTAATTTTCCTTTTGCATGTGTTGCTCTTAAAAGTGAATTGTTAGTAAATGTAGAGAACCAAATTTCTTTTGGGAATTCCTTCACATCTTTATGGGTTCAGCATATGTCGTTTTAAAGTTGAACTGACTTTAAAACTATCCACAAATTTTCTAAAATATTTTCTCCCAGTGTTAATACTTTGTTTCATTTTTTTAAATTTTTGCTACTGTAAAATGGAAATTTGGAAACTTTGGTGCATATTTTCCATCCCAGTGTGGAAACAATTCTTATGAAGTTTTTGAATGATATCTTCTTGCAAAAGCAGACATCTCCAATCCATAAGAAAATTGGGATGTTCTCTTGTGAGTTAGCATATTGTTGTTTTAATAATGGTTTCTGACAAACATGACAACTTACAGATGTCACTTAGGAAATACTCTATAGCCACTGTGTCTTTGCTTAACATAGTGTCAAATTTGAAATTTTATGTTATGATATCCATAAATCCTGATCAGGGTTTTCTCTCACTGTAATGTTTGAATAAATCTTTTGAGAAGAACTAATTTTAAACGAGATGTTCACATTTTCAAGAATAGTCAATTCATTTACTATCCGTTATAAATGGTTTTTTCAAAATAAAAGTTCTGAAAATTCTCCACAAACTTCAAATAAATAAGGCTTTTTACCTGTGTGAATGAAATGTAATTTTAATTTTGATTTTGCTTGAAAAAACAATTGTTCTCAAAAAAATACTGAGAGGAGGAAGATGCTTTAATGGCTTGCTTTATTTATTTGAAGTTTCTTTTGTTTCAACCTGAAGCATCCATTTGTTTCATCACCAAATGAATGGATGCTAATCTTAACTGAAATGGAAGATTGTTTAGAACAAAAGAAATATTAGGAAATAGTTTAAAATAATTTGATTCTCATCAGTAAAAGATAAATTTTCTAAAAAAGAAATTAAAGGCACATAATCAGAATTTCTAAAACAAAGATGTATCTTTTCACCTTAAACTTTATCCCACCAAATTCTTTCTAGAATTGTTCCTCCTGCCACTAAATTTTTTTGAGGGCACAAAAACATGAGCACCTACTGTTTTAAAATTGTTAGATTGTTTTGTGTACTAATAAAAAAAATGGAGGAGTAATATTTTGATGTAATGAATTGTTTTGCATGCATGTTTTGACATTGAAAATCAAAACAATTGAAACACAAAATAAAAAAAATAAAAACATTTAACAATTTAACATACTTTAACTTTTATTACTTCTTGCAGAGTTCTGTGGTGCAGTAAGAAGCAAAATGGCTAAGAAGGCTTTCATTTTCTCCTTCCACATGTTTACATATTGAGTAGACACCAGCATTTGTTTGCACTTTCTGTCACCTGACTAGCATATTTATTTGTCTCATTGACAAATAAAGTTATTATTTTTGTCATTTATAAATAGATAAAATAATTCACCTTCAGAAAGGCTATCCATGAGATCAGTAGCTTCCATAAAATTAGTCAGCCATGAATGATAGTAGCCACTCGGCACCTTGTGGTCATTATAGTTTTCCTCCCCATCATAAGCATCATTATTATTATTTCTACCTCTGACCACTTCACCATCAATATACGCTTCAGTAAAGCCTTAAGAATCATCATCAGAGTGCAAATAAAAAAACTTCATTGGATGTTGATGTGGTCATTTTTGCTTACAAGAATCGTAACAAAATTAACATGGGTTTAATTGATGTTACATCTCATGTAGAGTGTAGAAGAATTCAAAATGGCATTGGAAAATAGAAGTTTAGCCTCATTCCAAAGTGGTAGTAGGTGATTTCCAGCTTAAAATACTGGAAATAACAGTCGACACGTATTTATTTATAGCAACTCTTTCAAGGTGACAGCATGTGCCTAGAGCAGCAAAGGGAGAGAATTCTATGGCGACAATTTTCACCTCTAGCTAGATAAGGGTTAAGTAAGGTGATAAAGCCACTAAAATGCAAGGGGTTACTGAGTAAGAAAGAAAGATAAAATGTTACTGCATTTAAATTTTTGAAGATTGTTGGTAATATTTCAAATTGTTCAAATTTTCCAGAGAACAGTGAAATGATAACATTGCTTTTTTTTATTAATCTGTTGACCTCAAGTAAGGCAATAAAGCCCCTAAGATACAGGAGGTTATTGAGAGTGAAAGAAACTAGGTAAATGTTGTTGAGGAGAAAGACAATAAAAGAAGAGAATTCAAAAAGAAAAATCATGATTGACATTGCATTTGAATTTTTGAAGATCATAGTTAACAGAAAAGCAAGAAGCTAGTAGAGATTTCCACAGGCAAGAAGTGCGAGAGAAGAAACTATCAGAATAGAACTTACAGTTAATTCTAGCCATTTCAATTGTAAAATGATGAGAGCTAACTGCCAATCTAGTACTACACTTAAATTCATGAAGTCAATGTACCAAAGAGGAAAGCTCATCAGAACAATTGCCATGAAAATATATATAGAAAAGTCAGAAGGAAGCTATGGTAATGCAGAGGGAAAGTGACAGAAGTCGAAATGCCAGGTCAAAATCAATAACATTGCAGATCCGTCTTTGGATTTTGTCAAGAATCTCTAAATACCCAGCAGATCAGATGTGGCAGCAATATTTGATGCATAGGAAAATGGTAGACTTATAAATATGCAATATAGATTCTGGCAAGAAAAATTGTTTAGCATCATACAGTGAACCCACTTTCCTAAAAGTAGACCTCTAAGGATGATGTAAATAAACATTGAAATATATATAAAATTACATTTCATTTTATTTATGTATTCTCTAATACACCTATAGCATTTAGAATTACAAATGATTGGAGATAATTATATCATGTTGGGCTGACCAGTTAATAGAGGTTAATATTACACCCTGTCAGGTAAGTCACCAGATAATGGGTGACCTATCGAAGAAAGAGTATTCTCCGTTTTCAATTCCCCCATTATAGGCATTAGCATATCTATGATATAATAACACCTTATTTTATGGACAGAACGTAATAACTGGAAGAAAAGGAAAGACAAACATGCTTTGTTCTCAGAGAGAGTCATATACAAAATCATATCACATATTTACATGTGTCCCACACAGAGAAACTATAACATATGTCTACAAGAACATGCAGTTGGAAAAGGAGACGAAAACAGAGTTATACTTGTAATATTTCTCAATGGGAATTTGAGCTGCTGGAAGGTCATTGTGCATTTCAGGAGAGGCCATATTTAGGATTCTCAGCAGATAATTAAGTGAGCCAGATTTATCTTCTGTGTCATTAGCAAGGACACATTACTCTCAAACAGAAAATGATGAGTCATGGGCTTTTCCCAAAATGAGGACTGCAAGCTGGAAAAAAAGCAAACACTTAGTTTGGCTACTGGAAGCCGAATGACAGTTTGGCTACTTTCACCATTCTATAAAGTGATGTCATTAAATGGTGATCACATGACCCATGTGACTTCATCTTGATCAAAGGGAGATAATCGCCTTTTTATTTTTACACATTCATCTATTATATTTCCCAGTGTCTGGATTAGTACAGAGATTCTATGATTGTTCTAGCCTTATTAAAATAAACAAGTCAATAAGTTTAATTATCAAGACATGCTCTACAAATACATTTTTGTACTATGAAAAACAACATCAATGTTATCACTTATAGCATAGGCCTAAGAGAATTAGAAGTCCTACCAGGATTCATTATTAGCAGACACAATCTTAGCAACATTAAATATTCCAGCGTTTTCATGTTTGATGGAACCAATTTTAAGTTGGCGATATATAAACAGTCAAACTGAAATTTTTTTACGTGTTTTTTATTTATTTTTTTCATAAAAACAAATTTCAATATATGGTCCCCTATAGAGAAAGATAGCATAATGTTAGCTGCCTCTCTTTTATTACAACAGCTTCCAGAATTTTTGAGTCTTTCTTTGCATGGTGTCCTATACAATTTAACCATTTATATGACATCACCTTGAGTGATTTGAAACTGGTTTCATCAAACACAAAACACCAAAATTAAAAAACAGTTGCATAAATATAGACAGAACAATTCTGGAAAACAAATGTAGCAATATTCGAAAATACTCAGGAAGAAAATAATATAAAATACAAAACATGAACTTTGGCAAATTTACAGATAATGTAAAGTAACTAATTTGGAAATTTAAAAAACTGATAAACAGAACTTGTCCATATTATTTAACCAAACATATTTGAGAGAATGATCGGTGCTGAAATACATCTTATACACACACAAACACAGAATAAATAGACATTTATTTGATGCAACTCTGAATTTTATTCTCTTACCATTGTTTGCTACATGCATGAAACTCAGAGATGCATCGAATAGTAAGGAAGAAAAATGTCTATTTATTCTTAGCATAAATTTTAACTCTTATTATTACCGTTAGCACTCACTGTGTGTGTATATATTTTACACACACACATTATATATATATATATATATATATATATATATATATATATATATATATATATATATATCAGTGGTTTAATGGGACAAAAGAATGGCTTGTAAATTTGAACACCTCACAAACAAAACTGCTATCATTTAATCATGACAGAGAACCATTTTTGCCTGCCATCAGCATGGCTGATGCTAACCTCCAGGAGGTGCAACTCTGCACCTTCTGGTGCTCATGTTTTCCAGTCATGACGTGGAATGATTATATTGAATATATTGCTACGAAAGTTAGTTCAGTGTCGAGTCAATTTTTTTCACCAGCATCCATCTTCCACATTTATAAATCTACCATTCATCCCTGCATTGAATATTGCTACCCTATCTAGTCCGGTGCTCCTGCTATAAATCTCAAAATTCTTGGCAAAATCCAAAAAAGGGTTTGTAATTTAATTGATCCTGATTTCAGTCACTTTCCTGCTACCATAATATGGTTTTCCTTTAGTCTTTCTTATAAATACTTTCAGGGCAATTACTCTGGTGTTACCTCAATGACATGAATTTAGGCATACTCGTAGATTGGCAAATAAATCTCATCACTTTACTGTTAAACTAGCTAGATGAAACAGTTAAGTTTGATTCTAATAGTTTTTTTTTTTTTTACACTTCTTGCTGGTGGAACTCTCTACTGGCTTCTTGCTTCCCTGTCACTTATAATTTCAAAAATTTAAATGCCATGTCAATCACTATCTTCTGTCTTCCTAAGAACAAACTTCCAATTTTTTCCCCTGTTTTTTAAATCCTATTCTTTTACTGTCCTCTCTACTAAAGTCTTCTCATTCTCTTTCATTCTCAGTAAATCTTTACATCTTAATGGCATTATTGCCTCGCTTAGAGTGAAATGATTAATATATATATATATATATATATATATATATATACACTACAGGCAAAAAGTTTGAGGAAACTCTGTATTTCTTTAAAAAACACTTTAAAATGAGATATTCTTGTATTTTTTTTTTAAGTTAAAATTTCACTAACTACAGTGATTTGCTTTTATTTCTAGTCTTTCTCCAGGCTCTTCTTAAAACCAAAAAGTTCAAATTTGAATTAGTCAGCCTACAAATATATTTTGCTAAAAAACAAAACATGAATTAATTTATGAAGCATTATATTCTCGCCCCCATTAACCCCTTTCAAAAGAATTTTTGATATTACCAAAATCTTCAACTAAGTTAAATGTTAATTCAGCACTGACTAATGTAAACAAAACATGTCTCTGAAGTAAAAAAAAAAAAAAAATGTTGACAGAAAAAAAAAAACTGCAGCATCAAAACTGACAACTGCTGCTGAAGATAAACACTTGATTATGGAGTCAAAGGAAAACTACTCCAGATTTGAGAGCAAACAGTGTCACATCCAACTGTGAAAATCTAACAGATCAGTGGGGCTCACAGGGTGCATAGCCATCAAGAAAACTCCTTTTACAGAAGCTGAATAAGCAGAAAAGATTTACAAGCAAAAAAGAATGAGAACTGAACATTGAAAGAATGACAAACTGTATCGTGGACAAATGAGCCTAAATTTGAATTTTGTGGTAGTAAGAGGAAATTGTAAGTGATTAGAAAGCCAGGAGACTGAATGATGAAGGTGTAGTTGCAACAGTTAAGCATGGTGGTGGGTCTGTTATGGCGTAAGGGTATTTTGAGAGAGAGAGGCCTGCAGATTTGATTGAGATTAAGGGAATCATGAAAAAAGAAAAAAATATCATTCAATTTTGAAAAAGCATGCTATAGCATCAGGTTTACACATAATTGGAAACAAATTCACCTTTCAACAAGTCAATGATCCAAAATACTCTTCTAAATTATCTCAAAATTACCTCAAAGAAAACGAACAAAATCTTTGAAATTATGCCTTGGCTGCGTCACTCTCCCATTGAATTAATATGGGATGAATTGGATAGGAGAGTTCGAAGAGAATCCTCCTTCTAGTCTGGTTGCCAACCATGGCTAAAGAGCTTACTATTTAACCCATTGCCGGGGGAGGAAGAGATGTTTTTAAAAACCTTTCTCAAGGGTATTTGCATGTAAGTGAATGCAATGAACTCGATTTGAATACAAATTCAGTTCTCTGATTTCAATTTTTGAACCACTATACAGTGTGACCCGGATATAAGAGAGTTGGCGGGACCGGAGAAGAAGTCTCTTATATCCGGGTTTGGTCTATTTTGTTTAGGTAAGTATGGGCTCTAATTTGGGACCAGAGAAAATCTCTTATATCCGGGTTACACTGTACATTGCCTCACCTGCACATCCAAAAAAATATTCCAATACATCTTTAAAATAAACTAACTACAGAAATATTTTAGCTGCTTAATTTAATGAACACTAAAACATATTTCTAACAGTAACAAAGACGAATGAGTGATAACTGCCATAAATGTGACAATGTCAAGGCTATAAAGAAATGATTACATTTTTATTAAATATTATTTCATTATTTAAATGTCATACACCTTTTTGAATTTTATGAAAATAATAACCAAATGACGATATTATATTCTGAAAAAAACTTTTGCATTCCAAATTACCTCCCTTAGATTTCTACGCAGTCTTCTAATCAGATATTTAAGTAGTTTGGAAGCGACTATAAAACCAAAATGAAACGATTGTGAGCTATTCCCGTCTCTGTATAGAGAAAAAAAATGCTATCAAAATTTAAATAAAGAACATTTTACCTCCTTCTTTAATTTCACTGATCTCAAAATACCTCAGAAATTTAAAATACATTTTTTTTTTATATATTTCTCTGGTAACTACTGAAATCGTAATTATAATTAATTACAAACAAATTATTCCATTTTTTTTTTTTTTTTTGTATACTATTTTTCGTTTTTAATTTCTGTTGCAAAACTTTTCAATTCCATATGAAAGGTAAGTCTTTTTCTTTTAGTTCGAAAGAAAAAAATTAAAATAAATAAAAACTAAAAGCTTAAAAAAAGGAATGGCGAGGGATAATTTTGAAAGAAAAAAAAAAGACTAAGTTCGTTACGTTATATTATGAAATATCTCATCTTTATTTTTTTTTTCTTTAGGTCAAAATGCGATAGTAGCTTAAAATATCTAACAAAGTCAAATTAAAAGATATTTGCTATATGAGGAAGACTAAAAAAAAAATGTCTATATCACAAGAAATGTTGCGAATCTAGGCGATCAAAACATAAAAATACAATTTTATTCGTCGACAATTTTCAAAAATTAACTACAAATAATTTGGAAGCTCAACGATGGAATTAAATATTTAAATTTAAAAAAAAGCAAATATTTCGTACTAAAAAAAAAAAAATAGCCATGTATTATTATCTGCCAGAATTTATTTTTAAAATATGTGTTACTGTTACACAAACACTTTTTACAGTAAAAATTCAGACCATAAAGACAAACAACGTCTCACTAACCTTTTCTTGTCTTTCGTTGGCATTTCAGGAACGGAAATTTTTTTTCAAACGAATTGAAATTTCAATGTCAAATTTTGTTCTTTTAAAAATATCCTAATTCTTTCCTTGTACATCCAGCTGGGTGTAAAAATGGTCGGGTGAAGGTTGGCCGTTCAACAAAGGGAGGTAATTCATACAATCTTCCTTTGATACGGGTGGATAAGAAGAGAGAACAATTATTAAAGCGATGAATTAATGAATAAAAAACTGATTCTATTCTCTAGCAAACTCCTTAAAATTCAAATTTTACTTTAGTTTAAGTCCAGTAAAATTTCTTTGGGCGTCACTCTGGGATTTCTACTTACTTCAATTTTCTAAGAAAAAAAAAAAAAAATCAGTTGATATTTTAAGTGGGGGTCCCGGTAAGGTGATGTACTGACGTTTTTTTTTTTTTATTATGGTGAGATTCACCCTGTGCAAGGCCAGGGAGCCACTCGAGGTAGAGGGTTACAGAATAAGAGGCACAGTTTTTTGGGTTTTTATGTGAATCAGTGGAGAAGATAACAGTTAATCACAGACTTGAACAGGTTAATATTGTACAATCCAGGAAACATCTGTTGAGAAAATCTTAATTCTTGTTGTTTCCCTACAAGGAAACATTTGGCATTCATTGACCAAGCAGCCAGTACTGCTTTTGGTTGAAATTTACAAAATCTTTTTCTTTAAAGAACTTTTCAGGAAAACAGGTTTCTCAAGTCTAATAGCTGATATCGTGCTTTCCAGTATTGATGAGTGTTTCTAAAGTGGTCTGAAATGTTAACATCTTAATTATGTGATTTTCTCTTCGAGTTATATGAGCTATCCATTTTAGTTGTTGCCGCTGTTGGTAGTCCTCAAGTGACATGCTTTCTATTATTTGGTACACTGATTCTGCAGCACCAGTCCACAAGGTTCAAAAAAGGATGATCTTTGCCAAGACACTCAAGGGCTTCACTTGCTCAAAGCCTTTTTTTCACCATTTATCTTAGAAAGCAGCTCTATACAGCTGAGAGTTCAGATATTTCTGAACAGATCTGGCACCACATATGACATCGAAATGAAAGTCTCAATCGAGGCTATTTAAGGACGTAACTTGCGTTTTCAGATTGACGTTTTCGTTTTGTAGCAATTTGCTATGTAGAGCAAAACTACTTCCTCAGGTGCAATCTATTTTTTATCCAATTTCCTTTTTTGCTCTACTTAATTTGTTGTAACTGATCCATACACCATAAAAATGGATTTTTGTACATTCTTGAGAAATGACAACAAAGATATTAAACACTATCTATTAGATTGAATAAAAAACTTGTTTTCATAGTTATTTTTAAAATGGTAAATAATCAATATCACATTGTAGTTGGTTTACATATTCTAATAAATTTTGTCATTTTTTTAAATAAATTTTTGAAAAATATTTCAGCAATCTTTAACCTTCATGCCTCCATCCTGGATATGACGATAAACTACATCCGCATCCTGGGTATGATGATAAACTATGTCCACAACAGCAAGGCCTCTGATCAGGAAGTTTTGAGGAGCATGGAACAACCTTTTCATTGCTGGTGTTCCCAGGTCCACCCTGACCCAGGGTGGTAGCACCTGTTAGGGTCCCAGCTATGGGCAAATAGTTAACCTCCATACTGGGGTCAAAACACTGTGAAAGTGAAAAAATGTTTTAATACCAGAAATACTTTGTAAAAAAAGATATTACCAGTAATACATTTAAAAAAAAAAAAAAAAAAAAAAAAAAGAAATTGCCAGCAATACATTTAAAAAAAAAAAAAAAAATTGCCAGCAATACACTTTTTTTTTTTTACATTTAAAAAAAAAAAAAAGAAATTGCTAGAAATACATTTAAAAAAAAAAAAAAATTAATTTACATTTTTTTTTAAAAAAAAAAAAAAAAAAAAAGCAATAAAAAAAAAAAAAAAAAATTGCCAGCAATACATTTAAAAAAAAAAAAAAAGAAATTGCCAGAAATACATTTAAAAAAAAAAAAAAAAATTGCCAGCAATACATTTTTTAAAAAAAAAAATATTACCAGCAATACATTTTTTTTTTAAAAAAAAAAGATACTGCCAGCAATAGATTTTTCTGATGAAAAAAATATTACCAGAAATACATTTCTGAAAACAAAAAAAATATTACCAGAAATAAAAATTTTGCTAGCATTAAATAACCCATTGAGGTTGATATGCTGTAAAATAAAACAAACCAAACCAAAACCTTCATGCCGACAAAAAAAAAAATGGAGTGTCAAAATGATGGTTTCCATTGACCATGCTATTATTTAAAATATCCTTCATTCCTAAGCAATGTGGTTTTAAAAAGTGATGATTTGAATTGTAATAAAACTTAAACATATGAAAATGAATTTATACATTTTCTTTGTTCTTGAAAATTTAGAACAAAAAATTATTAACACTATTTATTGGATTGTTTACTTACATTATTTATTATATTGTTGGTTGTTGAATTTTGACAGTGTGTTGGGTACACATTGGACACATTCCCTATGCAGTGCAGATGATGTCTGTTTCACCAGAAACCTGAAAGTGTTAAGCAAGCTCACCATAGGTTTGGCTTTTGTCTTCCTCTATTGCTTTCTTCAGGGCCACATCATCCAGGATCTGTGGCCGGCCACTGCAGGGTTCATTACAGAGGGACATATCTCCCAAAAAGCTTGACATATTTGGTGACTTGATGATGCATCTTGTAGTCAAGCCCACCTTGTAGTCATAAAGCTGACAACCTTGAATGAACTGCTTCAACACCACCATGTTTCCTTGCCACTGCTCAAGCTATGACTGATGTGTGTGCACAATGCACATGCATCGGTCAAGAGCAATGTCCCCACCCTCTTCCCAGCATGTGACTCACTCAATTGCATATTAGTGATCAATTCCCACACATTTGAAAAATAGCAAGGAATTTTTGTGTATCTTCAGCATGTTTAATGTTTAATTATAACTTAAATTTATATTTTCATTCCTTGTCCAGACATATACAGGATCCCATCAATGAAAATATTATTTATTCTGAAGGAGTCCTTTTGAAGGACAAAAAGGTCTTTTCTATTTTGTTATTCTGTAACACTCCCTTGCAACAGGGTCACATCCTTGGTCACTGTCACAAAATAATGTAACACCTTTCATTGCTGCATTGTAACTATGTCTAGTGGTCCAGTCCTCAAGGTCTTAGAACAATGCTTTAACCACAAGCTGACTCTGTGCAGGTCAGTGCTGAGATTAATCCAAACTGGTTGTTGGTCACTAGCCACTTCAATCCACAGTTTCTGCCCACGTGTTCTTGATCTCAGAACAGTAGAAGATTGAATGTTTTCGTAGTCTTGCGACACCAGTCATACTGTGGCAGGGTGCTATATTAAGGATAAAAAATAAAAAGAAAGACTCATGAGGTCAATCTTCAATTGGTTTATATAGCTCTTGGTACAACAAAAAATAAATCTTCCTGCATCAAACTCACTAGTGAAACTGGGCCTTGTCTAAACTTCTGGAACCCTGGGTTCGAAAATTCAGAATCAGGAATTCTGGTTGTAGTTGACATGGTTTCTAAAAGCACTCAATGCAGCTTCCCAGCCCAAAGTCTTTTAGTTCCCCAAAGTCACTTGGTGTGGACCAAAGATTTCTCAAGAATTTGGTGATTTCCCAATTTTCATTAATTGAAACAAAGGTTTTCTTTGTTCCCAATTTCTGCTTTCTTAATTCATTTTCCAAATTTGGAGAATTATCCGCCTTCTTTGGGAGTAGTCACAGGGATTGATTCTCCCTTAAGTCCAAGGTGCTTCACTTAACAACTCAAACTGCTATTCCGCACAGGTAGGACCAAACTCTTCCCTCTTCCTTTTCAGTATTCTACCTCAGCCCACTTCCCAGGGTATGCATGTCTTTGTGACAAATCTCATTTTTTAAAGTGCATAGGCAGAAGAGTGGATTTCCATTCCAGCCATTAATTTTAATTCTTTGAATCTTTTCTATTTTCCTAAAACTATCTCTGTCCAGCAAAAATACAAACCAGACCACCAATGACAGAATTTGCTTTCATAACTCCAGCCTTAATTGTACAGTACATCTGACCCGTTAAGAGAAATCTGTACTCATTTTAACCTTCAAAATAATAGATAAAAACTATTTCCCAATCTGCTTTTGTCAATGAAAATAAATTTGTTTACCTAAATTCTCAACAAAGGGACTTTGTTTTCCATCCCTAGGTTGGTCAATGTCTCAACAAAAACAGAAACCAGATCACCTACTTGGCATGACATGAGTGATTTCCATAACTTCAACCTTAAGAAAAAGTGTTCATTCTCAGCTTTCATCAAATAAAAATATGTTTCCCTCATTTCTCACAAAAGAGAAAGCCATTTCTCTGAATCTGTTTTCAATTGCATACTAGACTCTCGATAGATAAGAAAAATAAACTTTTAGGAGAGAAGAAATCCAGACATCCCATTCTCAACAAGGAAAATGTCTCTATCTTATTTCATTTTGCCTTTTTTCCTGCTTACAATTTCTGAGATGAGGTATTATGTACTTTTATATTTTCCTATGTCCTCATCTTTGTTGCTATATTTATTACAATGTTTTTGGCCTTTCAGTATCTGTCTATATTTCTGAGATGAGGTATTATGTACATTTACATTATTTTGTCCTCATCTTTGTTGCCATATTTATTACAATGTTTCGGCCTTTCAGTATCCTCATTTCTGAGATTGTTGCCACTATTTACATTATTCGGACCTTGTCCTCATCTTTGTTGCCATTTTATTACAATGTTTGATTTCAGTATCTGTCTATATTTCTGAGATGAGGTATTATGTACACTATTTACATTATTCGGACTATTGTCCTCATCTTTGTTGCCATATTTATTACAATGTTTCAGCCATTGTACGCTCTGGCCTTCTACACGGATGTCCTCAAGGATACATGGCACAGTGGATAAAGGCGTTAGTTAGATCCAATGACAAGACCCAAAGAGTATGAGTTCAATACCGGATTAAGGTGGTAGAGAACTGGGAAAGGGGAATTAACAGGAGATAACTGACATCCATTAGACATGGCACGTGAAACTAGAACAGTCCACCCCAGTGAGCGAAATAAAGGCTTCAGTTCAACGTTCCAACTACCTGAAGAAGGCCGGAGTGTACAACGGCCGAAATGTTCTAATAAATATGGCAACAAAGATGAGGACAATAGTCCGAATAATGTAAATAGTGTGCTTACAATTAATGTTTAACTACTTCACCACTCAATTGCCCGTCTGAAAAGATTTTTTTTTTTTAAATTATTTTGCTCCAAGCAAAGCAATAAAGCCACTAGGATGCAAAGGCTTACTGATTGTTAGAATATATAAGAATACTATTAAGGATAGAGGACAATAAAAGAACAAAAATTAAGACAGAAGGTAACAATTGACATTGCATTTAAAGTTTTGAAGATCAAACTTGATTCGGAAGCATGAAGCTGGAAGAGTATTCCACAAGCCAAAAGTGCAATAGAAGAAATTGTTAGCATAAAACGTGTGGCGACATCTAGTCATTTCAACTGTAAAATGGTGATGCCTTGCTGCCAATCTAGTACTGCGCTTAAATTCATAAGCTCAAGACGCCATAGAGGAAAGTGATATTTATTCTGTTTAATACAGAAATGTGGCACAAGGCCGAAAAGGGGATTGGGGAAAGGACGGTCTTAACTATAACTTAGCTAGCCGCAAACACTGACCCAATCTTACGAAACAATATTCCTTACACCAAAACAACACATTCATTCGTACCTTTCTTACTACAACCACCATAATACCTCTTTGTCTCTATGAAAATACTAACTAGTCCCCATATTTACAATTCGTGGTCTGTGGGGGGGAAGAGAATAAAGCAACAATTCTAAAAATTAACCCCAATGAGTAATTACAATATGCATGCAAAAACTATTTACAAGAAACTAAAGAAAATAAGATTAGTAATAAAACCCCCACAATTTCCTAAATGTGACAGAAACATCACTTCACTGGCAAATCAATGTGGGACTATAATAGTATAAACCATTCATTCATCCCAATTACTCACACTGACATGCACTCATTCAGACACAACAACAAATACAAAAAAAAAATCACTCACACGAAAAATCGAAAGGCGCCCAAGATCCACCAGCGAACTGACATCACTGACCACCTAACGAGGGAGGATGGGGAATTAAACTTAAAGAAAAAACAAATGGGGACAGAAATAAAAGGGGCCAGTGAGCATACATACCCTAGCTAAGTTAACTAAAAAGGAAACTAAATCATCAAAAGGAAAACATAAGCTAGCCTAGTTTCAGGATGGGTTGCTAAGTTCAACCCAGGAAGAGCAATATCCTGATGCCTAACCAGCATCAATGTGCCACTCAAAGTCAGCTCCTTTCACACCACACAAGCGCCAAGATTCACCCACCTTTTGCTGAATTCTGATGAAGTGAGCCGCCTTTTTCGTCCTAATCTTGACTTTAAGCTGATGCTAAAGTACAAGATCAGTGGAGAAGAGGTGAACTTCTCGCCTCCATAGAATCCTCTTCTGACGGTCGTCCAAATCACGACTCTCATAACACCTAGCAAGCAGTATAGAGGAAAGTCTATCAGAACACTTACCATGAAAGTATTTATAGAAAAGGCATGAGGGAAGTGATGTCATGGCGGTGGGAAGCTGAGGTGTCAGGTCAAGACCAATAACATTGCAGATTCTTCCTTGAATCTTATCAACAATCTCTAAATATATAGCTGGAGCACCAGACCAGATGTGGCAGCAATATCCAATGAAAAGACAATTGGTAGACTTATAAATATGTAAGAAAGATTCTGGCAAGAAAAACTGTTTAACACAACATAGAGAACCTACCTTCTTAGCTGACGAATTGATTCAATATAATTGGTGTCAACTGTTCCAAGGAGGAGATAAGCAGATGTATCCTTCTTTATTGAGATTGTAATTAGTCATTTATTATTCTTGTCATTGCACAATGCAATTGGCCAAGTATCTCCAATTTACACACACGTAAACAAACACACTATCGAATGAAGAACAGTAATATTTAAAATACATTGAAAATTGTCAGCCTGAAGCAGCATTCAAGAACAAAAGCTGTTTTGTCCTAGAACAAGGGTTGGCAACCTACAGCACGTGGGCCGGATCCAGCCCACGAAGGCATTTTGACAAGCCCGCGAGCCTGATTACCAATGACTATTTTTAACATGAGAAACGAGACTTTCGAATTAGAATATCTGCCAGTTATCTTTCATGAGACTTATTTTACCAAGTTGCATTGCCTACGTTTAATGTCAAATAATGGATACATATTTGTTATGACCCTTGGCTACATTAAAAGATAACAGAAGTGAAAGGAACGATAAAGTGAAAGAGGCCAGGGAGGGATTGACATGCGAGGTAGCAGAAATCTAAAGACAGTTAAACATACGTGCATTATACATACATGCCTCATGAATGTGTGGATGACACTGCATGTGTACATACATAAATATATATGTTTTCAACTATTTGTACTCGTATGTATGGGTATATGTGCTTCGTTTTTGTTTGATGTGTGTGTATGTGTGTGTGGTTCGTTTGTGGAACAATTTTCAATAACAGTTTCTAACCTACACGTCATAATTTCATCCATTTCACTTCGGTTGATTTTTTTCACTTTGAAGTGTTTTGACGTTCCTTGAGGAAAAGTAATTTTTGTTAGGTGTTTTTTTAAATTTAGATTTTTTTTTTGTTTTTCTGATTTCTCAATGTTTATTTTCATTATGGTTTTTAAATATTTAGGTTGACAGGGGTCTGCATATGTAATTTTCCTTAATTTTTCATTAATGGCCTTCGTCCGGCCCGCGACCCATCATTATAAAACGATCCAGCTTGCAGGGTCGAATGAGTTGCCGACCCCTGTCCTAGAACTACAAGGATAATTAAAAAAATTTCTGAACTTTCACTATAACATATCTTTAGGTTTGTCACTACCTTCTACTAAAGTGTGCTTATATTTGATACTATTGTGGTCATGGGATCAAAGTTTGAGCTTTAAACAAGGAGACTATCCAGAAGAGTTGCAGGAGATTCCAAAGTCGTCTCGAGGCAGTGATTGAAGACAATGGCGATTTTATTGAATAGATTTACTCTTTAGTATTCCAAGATATTTTTGTGTAACTTTGGTAAATATATCTGTTAAAATGAGATGTCAGTGTTATTTTCATTTTTCCCGTGATTTAGACGACAATTTATCCATCGCACCCTGTAGATCTGTTAAAATGAGAGGTCAGTGTTATTTTCATTTTTTTGCATGATTTAGATGACAATTCATCCATTGTAACCTGTACTGGTTACAGGCGAGTTATGTATAAAAACGACGTCGGTCAATGACAATAAATTATGCTGGGATACTCTTTAGTCAACAAATTGTTATGGTTGCAGAATTTCAAAATGGCATTACTCGCTTTCATTCAACTTGCCCATAAACATATAGCATAGAAGTATTTAGTGGGAGCAAGGGAAAAAAAAATCAATTCACAGAGTAAAGATAAATTAAAATACAAGATTTTGTTTAATGGTATTTATTTCAATCAAAATTTATATCATACTCAATATACAAAAACAAGAGGATTGTGACTATAGTAACACCTCCTATCTTATGGGTGAGATAGAGCAGTAGGGCTTGAACCTTTCTACAAATAATTTATATTTTTGGAATTGTTATAAATAGCAGTCTGACAAAATGGTGTCTGACATAATAGTGCATACAAAGCAGAGATACTGTCACTGAATACCTCTATTAAAAAAAAAAAAAATTGTGTCTAATAGCTTTCAACATTAGAGGTCAAACAGTGCATGTGAGTACAGATAGTGGGTATTGTTATATTCTAGGCAGAAAAATTTTATCTGGAAAATGCAAAGCCAATGATAGTGACTATATAAGAAAAATAACATTTTGTAGTAGAAAACAAGTTCTATCCAATGGTATTATTGTGCTTCCTGTGTCTGTTGTAGTTTACACAGAAATAAATAGACATTATTTCCAGAGTCCCCGCCACCTTGTATTTTAGATGTCAAGCCTCTTTTTAATCCATAAATATAACGAAGCTGAAGCACAAAAAAAAAAAAAAAAATCCTACATTACCATTTGTAACTTTATTTTTGAAAAGTTAAAAAGAATTTAAAAAGTCTATATGGATGTTTAGTAATGAAAGATCTCAATGAAATATGTGCACAACATGAAAAGAAATTTTGGATAAGTACAAGAGGAAAAACTCAAAGCATTCCTTAAAGACATGGTGAATAATTTTGACCTTTAGAGTGAAATTTAGCACTTTGTAAAGCTTATATTCAATACAAAAATTTGATTTGGTTTGTCTTACAGTATAACAACCTTTTCCAGGTTAATGTCAATGTCTGTCATTCTGATAGTTTTATGTATAAATTTATATATTATTTGACTAGTCTGTACTACTATATCTGTCAATGTTCAGTTACAATCTGTTTTTCCTTTGATTAAATCTTTGTAGTTTAAAAGAGGAAAATGAAAAAAAAATAAAAATAAAAAGAATAAAAGCTAAGAAGAATGTACATACACACAGAATGGTGTCAATTGCTGATACCCACTCAAGAGTGGACAGATGGGTCCATTTATGAAATTCTTGAGTCAGGATGCGGCAGGTAATATCAATCAGCGAAGTGACAAACTTTTACTTATATATAAGATATTGCACATTGAGTGCTGGTGTTAATAAAATAGTCCTCGATGTAATATAAAAGAGCTATTAAGTATATATTAATGTATATTCATTAATATATACTATATAAGATAACATATAATATATATTTATTTAAGATAACAATATATAATTTCACATATCAAGAACAGTATTGGAGAAATTTTATGTCAAAGTGGAAAAAAGTTTACTTGCGATGTATTTCATTCTTCAGGACAAAATGCATCACAAGAAAACTAATTGCACTTTTTTGTAAAATTTATATATAGTTGGGTTTCAATCCTGGCTAGAAGCAATCAGATGTCTAGCCACACTGATGAGCTGTGATACAGTGAAACAGTCTGTGGATAACTATTTATACTTTAAAAATAATTCGGTTGAGCTCTCGGAGAGGAACGGGTGATTTTATAAACAGTGGCTGTTGCTAATGCAATGCTCTTCTACTCAAATCGAGCTCTCCTAGCTACTAACGTCTTTCGCAGAGTAAAAATGTTAAAATTTTCCTTCAACTCTGCCGTGCAACAACAGCATGGGGGTAGAATCTCTGACTGATACCAAATTGGTTGGGTTTTGATCCCAGCTTGAAGCAATCGGATGTCTAGCCACACTGATGAGCTGTGATACAGTGAAACAGTCTGTCTGTGGATGACTACATATTATATATATATATATATATATAGTACAGGTAATACATCCATGAGTATGTAATATCCACAGATGTAGAGAATGTAGAATAAAGAGTTTTAAAAGGTTTACATTCAACACCATCACTTGATAAGACACCAGAAGTGTTGAAACAAAATAACTATTTTTGTAGTGATTTTATAACATGCTTATGTTATACTTTTCGAATAAATTGTATTTGTTCTACTCTGTATTGAGCACTCTTTTGAGAATAGTATTTTTGGTTATTGGAATTTATTCAGGATACACCAATCCTATATTCGTGCATACACACACACACACATATATATATATATATATATATATATATATATATATATATATATATATATATATATATATATATACATAAATTTTTAAAAATGTTTTAAAGCAAAAAATCCAAAATGACCTCATATTGATATAGTCTACTTCAGACTAGCACTGCTATATGACACTTTTCATCAGCCCTAGCCTTTCCAAGACAGGCTGTGGCTGAAGACTGGAATTTAACAGATAGACTATACCCACGAGGTAATTTTTGATTTTTTGCTGTATAATATATATATAGTACAGGTAATCGATCCGTTGGTATATAGTCTGGGTGGATCCTAGTAATAATGATTATTAAAACTGATCCACAGAGACCTTGATGTTTTTATATTAACAGAGCATATATATTTTTTAGAGGAAAAAACAAAACAAATCACTCTTGCAAGAGCTCCTATTGTAAATAGTCAAGCTATATCAGGATTAAACCATCTGTAATTCCAAAGAACTCTACAACCAACCATAATGGATCTGATGTTGAGGTAATTTTTTGGCTTTTTGCTGTAAAATATATACATGTGTGTGCAAATATATAGAAAAATAAGAAAGAACCCGTTAGGTTAATAATCTGAAGTTGTTTAGTATTTTTGTTTTTACTTTTAAAAAACAGTACTCAATACATAAGTAGAGCATAAATTATATATATATATATATATATATATATATATATATATATATATTGGCTGTGCCATCAGCATAGACACTGAGTTGAGAACTGACACCATCAGGAAGGTCAGCATTTTTAATACAGAGAAATGTCATATTACTTCAGGATGTAAGTGGCCATAGTTCTCTGTATTTACCAATCTTCTAAGTGTACAGATGACAGAGCAATCCAATAGTTTCAAGGTATGGTATATTTATGGGTTAAAGTGCTCAATATCAGGAATAGAGAGTATGTAAATATAAAAGTGGACATTGAGGTCAACACCCAGCGTCAACAGTCCGTTTCATGCTGAAACGCAGTCCTTAATGTGATATGACCTGACAATTGTGTTTAAGCATGAAAGACTGTTGCCGCTCACTTTAGTTTTTTTTCAAACAATTCTTCAAAAACATAGGTTCTGTTTGCACAAACGTTCAAAGAAAAAACAAAGGTAGGCATATACTCAAGGTAGTGTGAGGTTTTTTTATGATCAGTTTTTATGCAAAAAAAAAAAAAAAAGGGGGGGGGGCTGGAGTGAGGGTTGTACTATATACAGGTAATTTTTTTGAAAGGTTTAAAAACCATGCATTTTCAGTGGGTACTTTATAGACTAACTTTTTCGGGGGTCTTAAAATTCAAAAAAAAAAAAAAAAAAAAAGAAATTCAGGGGTTGCTCTATACATGAAGTTGGCTTTTCACAAGTATATACGGTAGGTTGATTTTTTGCAAAAGTCAAAAAAAAAGTAGACATAAGTACAGTAGACAAGTGCCCCCCGCTTTTCATGTTTTTTTTTGCTGACTGCATCCTTTTGCACGAGGATGCAGTCAGCAACAGAGTGATGGAAAAATTTAATGAAGAAAATGGAAAGAATATTGAAAATTAATAAATAATCTTAGTTTATTGATACAATATGTCGTGCTCGGCATTCAAAAGGCAAAAATGTTTTAGAAACTGACGTTTCCATTTGTCTTAATATTTATTTTATTTTAAAAGTAACAGAAACTACGAAATTATACTAACAATTACATCTTTCTATGGATGTAAATATGAAAAAATACATCATCTACATGAAAATAAAATTGGAATAAGCGTAATAGAAAAAACTGTTAAAAATACAGAGCATTCATTGAAAATGAAGTGAATATTTCTATGTCAATAACATGATTTTTTTTACAGTATTTACATTAGTCGGACTATTGTCCTCATCTTTCTTGGTCACAACGTTGTACGTCCGCCTCCGCCTTCTTCAGGTGGTTGGAATTTCGAACTGAACCCTTTATTTCGATCACTGGGGTAGACTGTTCTAATTCCACGTGCCATGTTTGATGGATGTCAGTTATCAGTTATCTCCTGCTAATTTTCCCTCTGAAAGTTCTCCACTGCCTTAACCAGGAATTGAACTCACCTTCTTTGGGTCTGTCACTGGATCTAACCAACGCCTTTATCCACTGTGCCATGTGTCCTGAATTCCAACCACCTGAAGAAGGCGGGAGCGCATAAAAGCGAAACGTTGTGACAAATATGGCGACAAAGATGAGGACAATAGTCCGACTAATGTAAATACTGTACATAATACCTCATCTCAGAAATATAGACAAACTATGATTTTTTTTTTTTTTTGCACTTGTGTCAATGGATGATGCTCATAAGAAATATTTATGTCAAAGCAAAAATTTATCCTGAATTTTATTTTTATTAGATTTAACAGTCAACCATTATTAAATTTTATTTTTGTTTTCCTCTATAGTAGATAAGTTCACCTATTAGGTTGGTGCAAAAATAATGACGTAATGATGTCGTTTTTTTTTACATTAAAAATACGTCCAAAAACGACATTATTACGTCATTATTTTTGCACCAACCTAATATCATCTGGATAACACTCCTCCCCAGTCTTTTTTTTTAACAGGAATAGAGGTTTATCCCTTGTTACCTGTTTAGGATTGGCTTTCCAGTTCCTTCTAAAGTCTTTTCATTCTGTTTCACTCCCACTAATCCCTTGTATCTTAGTTAATTGATTGGAAAAAAAAAAAAAAAAAAAAAAAAAACATTCATCACAGACCAAGAAGTATCAAAATTATAGTAACTATTACAAAAGAAGTCTTCTTCTCAGCCATCGTACACTGGATCTGAAAACATAAAAATATGGCACCATGGCAGAGACAATTATGCACCAGTTGTTTCTCACGGACAGTGGAATAGCATATTTGGAACCAAATATTTCACTCAATTAAAAACAATGGTACAAGACTATCTTACCCCAATGATTTTAGTTTGAACTGGTGAAACAGAGCCGTTAGTAGCAAACTTGGTACTCTATATAGTGAGGATCTCAGAGTGCATATTGGTGCATTATTGTCAGTGGTGATAAACAAAAATGGCTGTTACACCTGTTCTCGGTCTACTGTATTTGCTTGGCAATATTTGACATCGTTAAAAACTATAAGTACGATTATTTAATCAAGCAAAAATACCTGACATGTGTTAACGAAAGTTTTGTATACAGTAGTATTATTCTTAAAGCGTCTACCAAAAATGATGCCACTTTGTGACCAGCAATTTAAGAAATAAGGAAGGAAGGTATTGCTTAAGCAGGTATTACTGTAGCAGGAAATTTGTTTCCTGTCAATATCCTGGTATCCCAACTGTATAAATAGCTTGGTGTTTATTTTGTTGCAAAAGTAAAAGAAACTATGAAATTATACTAACAATTATGTCTTTCTTTAGTTTTATGTAAGGCTGCAAATATGAAAAAAATATAGCCACATGAAAATAAAATTTGAATAAGTGTAATAAAAAAAACAAAAAAAAAAACTGTTAAAAATATAGAGCATAACATTGATTTTCTTTTTTTTGTTGTTGTTGTTTTACACCTGTGTCAATGGATCGTTAAATGACAGCCATAGGAAATATTTATTTCAAAGCAAAAGTTTATCTTGAATTTTATTATTATTATTATTATTATTTGATGAAACGCTGCCAACCATTATTAGATCTTTGCTAGTATTTCTTTCATCTTGCCAAGGGCTTATTTTTTATTTTTTTTTATTTCCAATTATGGTCTAAGTCATTTGGATGAAGAAGAGAGAAATAAATGGTCGGATTATCATCCTGTAAAATCTTATGTTCTATGCAAGAATCATAAATTAAGAATGAGATTTCACTTTAAAATCTCACGGCAAAAATGAGACAGACATCTTGAAATCCTCTTAATATAATTAACAGTGAAAGAAATGCGTGTATTTAGAGAATGTTGGTATTTGCAACAGAATAAAAAAAAGAAAATAATTGGTAAAACACAGAACATTCATTTAAGATGAAGTGAATATTTGTCAATGTCAGCATTTGTTAACCTATTGTCCAAACTTGTATCAATAAACTTCTAATGTGACATACAATCTAATAGCTATTTCTAGTTAAAAGTAACAGGAAAATTTTTAATTTTACATGTAAAAGGCAAACCTGAAAATAAGAGATTCCAGGTGAGAAAATACAAATCTACACATCACACAATGTGTGTGTGTATTTGTGAATGCATATGTAAGCTTTTAGGCATGTGTAAATTCAGTTATGCATATTACAAGAATAAACCTTCTCTCCAGTGTGTGTGTGTGTGTGTGTGTGTGTGCGCGCATGTTTCTTTGTATTATTAGGTTGGTGCAAAAATAATGACGTAATAATGTCGCTTTTTGTTAAAAATACGCCACAAAAAACGACATTATTACGCCATTATTTTTTGCACCAACCTAATATATATGAAAATGCATGTCCACATATTTAACAAACACATTTTTCTATTTGGTGTAATTTTTTTTTGGGGGGGCGGGGTTATGCCAAAGTTGAGTATCTAAAAAAAAAAAAAAAACTCACATGTCACAAAAGTTAAGGCTTTGCTCTTGTGTGAATTCTCATGTGCCTTTTAAAAATTTCTTCATAAAAATGTTGTTCCACAGACTTTGGTTCCTACCCCCCCCCACCCCCTGTCAGTTTGCATTTGTCATCAAATTACCACTTTAAAAAACTGATCCACACATTTTGCAAACATATAATTTCCCTATAATCTGTTTGCATGTGACTCTTTCAGTATGAGCTTGAAATGTGCATGTCTGCATGTGTTATACAAATATTGTTTCTCTACGAGACTTCATTGGGACCTGATTGCGAACTATCAACAAGTGCAGATTCTAACACACCAGGAGAGGATTGCTTATCATTAGCATGCATTTTCATATGAGTTTGCAAATCTGGTTTTTGTGAAAATGCACTTCCACACACATGGCAACAATATAGTTTCTCTCCAACATGTGTTTGTTCATGTCTTTTTAAAGCCGAGCTATCTGCAAATGGATAATCGCATACCTCACAAATGTAAGGTTTTTCACCAGAGTGAATTCTCAAGTGTCTCTTTAAACTTCCATGTTGTAAAAACGCCGCATCACACACTTGGCATGTGTATGGTTTTTCTCCAGTGTGAGTAAGCATGTGTTTTTTTAGATTGCTACTTTGTAGAAACGCATAGCCACAGATTTTGCAAATGTATCCTTTCTCTTTAGTATGCAGCTGTAGGTGTTTTTTTAACTGCGAATTTGAAGCAAACAAACATTCACATATGATACATGAATATAGTTTCTCAGCACTATGAGTTTTCATGTGCTCTTCTAATTGTGGATTATCTGCAAAAGCCGACCGACACAAATCGCAAAAATATAGCTCATCACTATCATGCTTTCGCATGTGTGTTTTTAAATAGGTTTTTCGGGAGAATGTAGACTCACACACATTGCAAGAAAATGGTTTCTCTCCTGTGTGTATTCCAACATGCCTTTTTAGAGCTGAACTGTCTGAAAACGAAGAGTCACACACTTCACATGAATATGGTTTTTCCCCGCTGTGTATTCGCCGATGTTTTTTCAAACTCGCTTTATGTAGAAATACAGATCCACATTCTGTGCAAGAAAATGTTGCTTTTTCCGCTTGAGCTTGTGCATACATTTTTTTAAGTTGTGAATGTTTGAAAATTTTGATGGACAAATTTTACAAGACTAATCTTGTATTACAATTCCCTTAACAGAAGTTCACTTCTTCACCGCATCGGCCAATCTGTGAATAAATAAGATAATTTTAATAAAAATTTATGCTGATGCATACATTAAATAAGGTTATACCATACTTCACTGCTTATAAGATGCTCCAATGCATTAGTCAACCCCCCCAAAAAAAAATTTGAAGGAAGAAATCAGAAAAGCCCTCCCCACTATCCCCAATTTTTCCACTGAATTTCAGCACGAAAATCTGATTAATCATGACAAATCTAGTCTTTTGAACAAGAGTCCAGGTTTATCCCTTGCTTCCGGTTTAGGATTGAGATTTTGGTTCCTTCTAACGTCTCAGCCTGAACTTTATTTTTCTTCTCAATAGTAGATGAGTTTGCCTATCGTTCGGTTAATACTACTCATTTGAATAGGAATACAGGTTTATCCCTTGTTCCCTGTTTAAGATTGGGTTTCTGGTTCCTATTAAAGCCTTTTCATTCTCTTTCACTCCCAGTAACCCCTTGCATCTTAGTGGCATTATTGCCTTACTCAGGATTAATTGATTAAAAAAAAAAAAAATTCATCACAGACCAAATAGTACCAAATTTAGAATTTAATAATTAAAAGAGAAGTCTTCTTCCCAGCCATCATACACTGTATCTGAAAATATAAAAATTCATCACACTATGGTAAAGATAATCCGGTATCAGTCGTTTCTCACAGATAATAGAGTATAATATTTTGAACAAAATATTTCACTCAATTATAAACAATGATGCAAGACAGTCTTACCCAGACAATTTCACAGTTTGAACTGGTGAAGCAAAGCCATTAGTAGCTGACTTACTGATGTGTGCACAACTCTATATTGTGAGGATCTCAGATAATATTGATGTGTCGTTGTCAGAGATGATAAACAAAAATGACTGTTTAACCTGTTGACTGGCTGCTGTATTTGCTCAGCAATATTTGACACAGTTAAGTACCATATTAAGTACCATAAGTATGATTACTTAATCAAGCAAAAATACCCAGAATGTGCTAACAAAAGTGTAGTATACAGTTGTATTATTCTTAAAATGTCTACTGTAAATTATTCCACTTTGTGACTAGTAGTTTAAGAAATACATAAGGAAGGTGTTGCTTGAGCAGGACTTTTGTTTCCTGTCAATACTCTAGTATCCCAACTGCATAAATAGCTTCCTTGAAAATGTTGTTAATTTAATTTTGAAACAAAAATAGACTTTTTATTACTTTCAAGGGCTCAGAATCAGATGTAACTGGGGACTGATGCTCATTCCACTCACAAAACTTATAACTCCCATCAGTGACCTTCAATTTATAGAATGCAGGGTGGTTTTTCAAGATATTTTATAGGAAGGAAAATGCATCTTATTAGCAACAAAATATGGCACTAAATTAGTGAAGATTTAAATAATAAAATTCAGGCACAAACAAGATTTAAAAAAACAAAAACAAAAATATCTTCCTTAATAAAAATGTTAAAAATAATATGTGTATCCAACAATCAAACTTTACACAATTTACATCCAGAGTATTATCCTCATCCTTGTTGCTGTTATCATAATATCACACGACAATAGCCTAGTGGATTAAAGTGTTAGTTCATGAATTTGGAGATATAGTAATTGTGAGTTCAATTCGTGGTCCAGGCAGTGTGTACTTGGAAATAGGGCAATAACTTAGCAATACTAAAAATAAGTACAAGATTAGATCTCTCTAGACATGATATGGAAGCCATTAATAAATAAAAGTGACAGTCCGGCTTCAGCAGCAGCTATAAGAAAAGAGAATCCTTGAATGCAGTGTGTCATGTCAAGCAACACTAAAGTCAGCAGCAGCCAAAGGAGGTTTAAGGCTCCAAGTTCTATCCTCGGGATTATCCCATAGGACAATACCCAAGTGGATAAAAGCATTGGTTCATGAATTTGGTGACAGTAATTGTGAGTTCAATCCCTATGCTGCAGGTAGAGCAAGTGAAAAGGGGTGAACATAAACAGAGCAGTACTAAATAAGAACTAGATGCAAACAGTCTTTTCATAGATTAAATAAAAGGTTCAGTTCAGAATTACCATACACCTGATGACAGCTGGGGGTCACAACAGCCGAAATGCTGTGATAACAACAAAATAGATGAGAACAATAGTCTACATGTAAATAATAAATTCAGCCACAATTTTTTTGAGTTTTTTTTTTTAAATTAACAGTGGTTATCGGTTTTCCAGGTATTTTATCTTTTAATGTTAGTGCGTTTCTTTTTTTAAACTGAAAAAAGATAATTTTCGCAATCAAACAAGATTTTTAGCATGTATTTTTGAGAGAATTCACTGAAGATGCACCAACTTCAATGCAGATTTAGACATGGCACAAAAAGTTCAAAGAGAAGGCTGTCTGTGCAGGGCAAAAAGATAGGCAAGAGCTCAACTACCAACTTATCTCACAAGGTGAATATATTGAAAACTTATGAAATCATTCATGAAATACACATAACTTTGAATTTCTCATTCTAATGTTGATGAATAATCCTTATTTTGCTCAACAATAAGCCTGGTCAATTTTATTTGCCCAGACTATGTAGTTAATCAGATATTTACATCACAAATGATATCAATTTTTTTTAAAACACCCTGTATATGTGGAATGAGCTGGCAAGACTATGTTTACATAGGGTATTTTTTATGGGTGATTTCTGTCATCTGGCTTTTTCCATGGTCTGGCAATGGCCTGGTCCCAAGGGTGTCAAATTAAAGAGCTTTGATTTGAATATATTGAATTAAAAAAAACTGCAGTATGCCCACAAAGTCTTGGAGTGGTTTCAAATATATTAAAAAAAAAAAAAAAATAAAAACTATCTGGAACTTAACACATGTAATAAAATTAAAACAAAAAAAACGTATAAAATTTACTGTAGAGTAATTGGCCATGGTTGAATGCAATTGGCAGAAATGCCCAACAAACTGAATTGACAAAGTTTCCAATAAACAATAACAAAAGATAGAAAAAGAGTCAACCATAGTTGGGATCATTGAATCAATGCAAACAATCCTTTCTTTAGCTGCATAGAATGTGCTTCGCCAGGGCTACATACAGTTTTGAATTCAGAGTTTTTTGCCACCCAAGGCTATAGAACCCTGTATGTCCTCCTATTTACCCATAACTGGGGGGAGGGAGAAGAGTTGGACTCATACTTTTCTCAAGGGTATTAGCCCATAAGTGAATGTAATGAACTTGACTGGAATTTGAACTCGGTTCTCCGATTTCTCACTTGGAGCAACAATCCATTTACTTTACTGTACCACCAGGCAAAGACCAGGGCAAAAATAATACTAAGCAAACACTAAGTATGCAAGACAAAAGTAGACAAAGCAACAGTAACGAGGCAAAAAAAAAAGGTTCACAAACTAAGAATGGTGTTAACGCACAAAAGAGATACAGACAAATGATTGCAGCTCTTCAACTTCAAGACAAGAACAATAATATGGCAGATGAGACTGAAAAGTGGTCTATCTTATCAGCTAGGAAGAAATCCCAGCATGCACCTACTGCGATTTGTCTATAAATTTGGAAAGGAGGGTGTTTTTGTAGTCATTCCAATGCAGACTGGAACCAACATTTACCTTTGAAATTTAGAAGTTTACCGCAGGAAAATGGAACCGTTTGTATTCGTTCTATAAATTAAGAGAAAAAGAAAAATAGAAGGAAATTATCAAATACAAACTTGTTTATATGATAAAGGTGGTAAAAAAAGTGTGCTCTTAAGGTCACAGGAGAGGTCATTTCAATTAGGTTACGAGTCAGTGAATAACTGATACAAATAGAGATAGAGCTAAGCCTCCATATATGCAAATAACTTCCAATCAACAAAAACAACATCCATGTTAAATATCGGTATATTATACAAAATTCCTCCTTTTCTTTTTTTTTTTTGGTAACAAAATATCAAAATTATCACAATAATAAAAGAATAAGAAATTTATGCAAACAAATATTGAATTGATTGAAATATTTGTTAAAATACTCGCATAAAAAATAAAATCATTCTAATTTATTAATATTTTCTTTTTACACACCATCAAAGTCTAAAAAGAATAATTTAGCAAATAAAACTAAGAAAGTGGCCAATATTTTTTTTAGCTTCAAAAAAAGTGAAACATGATTCTTTAAGTAATTTGTAAAGCAACAAAAAAAAAAAAAATAATCAGATTTTATTTTGCCAGGAAATATGAGTCTTGCTTTTATAAGAAAAAATGGTAATCAAATGAATTTGATTATTTACCCTATTTACATTGTTCAGACTGTTGTCCTCGGCTTTGTTGCCAGATTCATGACATTTCAGCCATTGTATGCTCCAGCATTCTTCAGGTGATTGGAATTTTAAACTGAACCCTTTATTTCATCCACCAGGGTATATTGTTTTAGTTCCACGTGCCATGACTCTTCCGGATGTCTCAGTTATCTCCCTTTAACTCAACTCCCCAAGCTTTTGTTCACCACTGCATCATGGATATATGGATATGACAACAAAGATGAGGACAACAGTCTAAACAATGTAAATAGTGTAAATAATTACAATATCTCATCTCAGAAATATACAGACAAATCAATTTGAATTAAAGAAGTTGTTTTAGTTTTAGAGTAGGAGGTATTTAAATTTAACGGTAAAAAAATCCTCCTTCTTTAAAAACGGAAACACCTTACAAATTTTATTTTCATTATTTCATTTAACTGCCAAAATTTTTTTTAGTAAAATCCAATAATGATTTTTCTAATGCAAATTTGTTAGTTCTGAAAAAAAGGAAGTTTATTTTGTTATTTTTCGATAGTCACTTTTCAAATGTATCTCAGGGTCTTTAGCATACACAATTTTAAAAAATTTTATATTATGATTTTTCCAAATAGTAAAATGTTTTATAACAAAATTAAAATTTTAATTGTATATTTTTCTTTCCATCACACATATTGATTAATTGACCATGCCTTCAAGTAGGTAAATTACTACACAAATAGGTATCTCCATGAATTGAGTATATGTAAGGTTTCAAATGCTTTCCTGAAGCTTTCAATTTAGCCTTAAATGAAAGCTAATGGATTAAATTTACTATACCTAGTAAGCCAAGTACTTTGTTGTATTTCAAACATAAATTATATTGATTGAACTAGAGTTTCATTTTTGTCTGTAAAATTAATCACATCAGCCATTTTTTTTTTTTGATATTTATAAACAAAACTTAATTTTCCATTTTAAAAATCTTGCAGAAATAAAATATATATTTCTGAAACATTATTTGAGAAAAATTAACAAATTTAAAGTTAAGTTAATCTGATTTGAAACAAAAATTTATTACTTATAGCATAAAATGTTGTATACAAGCATTTCCTAACTACTGTTTTTCTGACATGTTAATCAATTTATTGATGGTAGATTGACCACCAAACATGTTCATAGTTAAGTATGGTGTAGCAGAAAATAAATTTCCTTAGGGATTTTTTTTTTAAGGGGAAAGCCCTTAAAACACATGACCTTTTAAGAATAGATTTATCGGTTTGTACATCCATACTTCAGAAATTCTGCATCTATATCTTATATATAAAGTACAGTGTGTGTGTGTGTGTGTGTCCAAGCAACTCCATGGTCCAATTTCAATGATTCATAACTCATTCAAAAGCCTTAGAAAAGTTAGGCACCTGGAATGATTTTCATTGAGCTCAGATACAGGTTTGCCAGATTATACAAGGTTAAAAATATACATTAACATATTACACTAGCCATTATCATTGCTTTCATGGTTGAAGGGGAGTAACTCTTATTTTCCTTTTGTATCCAAAATTGCAGCTAGCTTCAAAGCCATCCTATCAGGCAGCATTTAATCTAGCTCCTACGGAGGACTCTTGGTTTGGCCATCGTCACAAGACCTAGGGAGGAGTAGATGCAATAGGCATCAATAAACTACAAAACTCAAAATTGATCGCTGTATTAAAGTATTGAATTAATGTTTAAGCTTACCTTTTAAAATTTCAATGATAATTCTTCTGCTGCCACTTAATTTAAAGACAATTTGATGTATGTAGATCCTTATTTTACATACAAACAATTATTTTTATTTCATGGGTGACAGAACAGGGGACAATTTATAAGATAAAATTAATATAGTGTAAAGATAGAAAAATAGAATTAGTTATATATTCAACATTTGAAGAGTTAGAGAAACATAATAGCTAATTAAGTAAAACCTATATTATGGAATCTATATGAATAAATACAAAATTGGAACTCCATTCCTCCACAAATTCTAAAATTAAAAAAGTTCCAGCTCTACTTTATAGTAATTTGATATTTACTCAAAACCACAATGTTGCATTGTGACACAAAATCAGTTTAATGTGGGGAGCCTGAGTGCATACACCTGGGCAAGGAACAAATATTCTGAGTACCTGCAATCGTTAGTTGTGCTGGCCTCGGTGCGAGTACCAATCACTCTCTCCAGTGCAATGAGAGGGTGTGGCCTCAGGCAGCTGTTTCCCTGGGCCGGCACTTCTCAGCATAATTTTCCTTAGTTGCAACTGTCCTTTGATGGTGCCACTCTTGAGCATACCCTGCCCGAAGACAGAGACGCAACTGAGAGATGATAAATAGGGTGTCGCAAACTACTTGAGAGAGCAATTTACATGTGGCATTTACTCTGTCTCCCCACTGAGATGAGATGTGACACAAGGTCTCTTTTAAGGTAGGCACTCGAGCACAAACACCTGGGCAAGGTACAAAAATTGCCCACAGGCCCCACAACTGTCAGTTGCACAGGCATCAGTGCAAGCACCAATCTCTCTCTCACTCGTGTCATGAGATGGTGCCACCTCGGGCAGCTGTTCCCCAGGGCTGGGCACCTCTCAGTCTAATTTTTCACAGTTGCAAGTCTGTCCTTTGATAGTTCAATATCTAAAAGTTCAATATCTGTATTATATATTATCTACTAGACAATATCACTTTTCAGGTTTACCTAATTTGCATACTGATTTTTAAAATAGTTCTGTTTAGGAATATCGTTTTAGTGCAGAAAAGTGTTTGAAATTTGCATTTTATTTGGCGTTCAACAAGTTGGCATCTATTCGTAAAACTTTCTTTAACTATAACAAGCCAATTTATGAATGAAATGTTCATTCAAAAGATTTCAACTAGTGAATATATCTCACTCTGCGAAGTGAGCTGTCGAAGCCTATAGTACATAAAAACAAATCAAAATTCTTTTTAAAAAAAAAAAGAAAAAGGGGGTCTTCAGATTGTAATAAGCTTGAAAATATATGATTAGTAAATATAGTTTTATTAATAACAAAATTCCCTAATAATTATCACATCGAAATTGAACTTTAAAACAAAAACTTTATAAATTATTCAATTTTAAATTGTAAAAAATGAAAAAAAATCTTGTATAAATTAATTTTCCATCGTAAATTTTTTTTTCTTCAGACAATATTGTCTTTATTCATAAAAAAAATTAAAAAAGCTTCTCTAATTAAATAATTTCTTAGATTAATTGCGTGTTTTATTTCAGAACAGATTTTCGGTAAGTAGTCACTAATCATTAGTGAATTAAAAAAATTCTTCAAAAAATCCTGCATTATACTAGTGACTAAAAAAAATTATCTATTGAATTTTTCAAGCTTTCATAAAATTAAGTAAGGGGAAGAAACACATGAAAAATAAAAAATATTTTTACCAAGATTTTCTAAAAAAAAAATAATAAGGCCTGAAAATTTAATTAAAATGTTTTTTTTTTAGATTTTGAATAAGGCCTGAAAATTTTTGCTTAAAAGTTTGCGACAATTATTTTTATTAATATTTTGCTAAAAAGGAAAAAAAAAAAAAATTAATTAAATTTCCCAATCTCTTATTCTGACGATAAATAGAAAACTATAAGAGATTTTCACCGGAGAAGAAGTCTCTTATATCCGGGTTTGGTCTATTTTTGGTAAGTATAAAAGAGAAGATCTCTCTTTGAACAATTGGGTTTGGTCTGGCTCTAATTAGGGACCAGAGAAAATTCTCTTATATCCGGGTTTGGTCTAAGGCTCTAAAAACAATTTTTTATATACATTAATAAAAAAAAAACTTCGAATAACTTATATCAGGTTTGGTCTTTTTATATACATTAACAGGGCTAAAAAAAAAAATCTCTTTATATCCGGGTTTGTAAAAAAAAATTAATTAAATAATCAAAAAAATACAGAGAAAATCCTTATCTCTTAACAATTATTTAACACAGGCTCTAATAAATAGAAAAATCTATATATCCGGGTTTGTCTATTTTATATACATTAACACAGGCTCTAATGAGAAAATCTCTACCCGGATATAAGATCCGAGTTGTCGGGGCGGAGGGACCAGAAGTCTCTTTATATCCGGGTTTGGTCTATTTTTATATTTTTGGACCAGAGAAAATTTGTATACATTTAATTAGGGACCAGATCTCGTGGTTTGGAGGTAAATTACAAAAAATCTCTTATATCCGGGTTTGGCCTATAAACACACAAATTAGGGACCAGAGAAAATTATTTTATCCGTTTGGTCTATTTTAAAATAACAGGCTCTATTACAGACTATATCCGGGTTTGGTTGCTAAAATATACATTAACACAGGCTCTAATTAAAATAAAAATAAGCACATTTTTGAGAAAATCTTTTCATTACATTTTGGAGTCACGTGTAAGTTTAAATTAGAAAATGGTTTGAAAAAATAACAGATACAGACTTAAAAAAAAAAAAAATAAAAATCTCAACATTCTCAACAAAAATTACAAACAAAAACAAAAATCTCAACAAACCAAAATGAAATGAAAAACAATTGGTATCTGCTGGAGTATACAAATGAGACCTGGATATAAGGATATAAGAGAGAGATTTTCTCTGGTCCCAAATTAGAGCCTGTGTTAATAAACCAAACCCGGATATAAGAGACGACTTCTCCGGTCCCGACAACTCTCTTATATCCGGGTTACACTGTACTAAAAAAAAGTCATCACACTCAAATATTGGATGACAATTAATAATTTCATTTTAAATTTGCAATTTAATTGTTTGACGGACATAAAAAAAGGTAAAAAAAAGATTAGAAATCTAAAATAAATTGTCGATAGTTTTTTTTTTTTTTTTCCAAAAAGGAAAAAAAAAAAACCAACTGCTGGAGTAGATATATTTTTTTACGTAACATAAATAAATTATAAATAATATTGGGATAATGAGAAAAACAGGCGTGTATATTTCATTATTTTTAGTAGCGGAAAAAAAATGGGGGTGGGTACTGGGTACATTTTGAAATTAAAAAATACTCCCATTGATGATAAGTTTTTTGTGTATGTATGTCTTTTTTCTTTTAAAAACATTTTCAATGGTACGAGGAATTCACAAAAACAAAACGTTCTTTTTTTTTTTTATTTCCAATAAGTTTAAACTTATTGGAAATTAAAAAAAAAAAAAATTAAGTGACGTCTGGTGTGCATACTTTATAAACTTTTATGCACACCAGACGTCACTTAATTCAAATTACCCTGCCCCGAAACAAAAATGTATCACTTCTAGTTTTTTGTTGAGTTTCTTGAACTCAACTAAATAGTAATAAAAAAAAAGAAAAGTAAAGTAAAATAAATGAGTATTTCTTTGGATTCATCCAAAAAGCTTCTTTAGATTTACTTACCAGACCGCCAATTTTTTTTATTTATTTCTTTATTTCAACACACCTTGATGAAATCTGAATCAGTCTTCTTGTGTATTTACTCAAAGAATCATAAGTAAATTGTATGTAGTCTAATAAAATCGGTCACTGGAGGTATTTAATTTCTTGCATAACCAGACTTTCCAAACATCAATTTTAGAATTTTGAATTATCATTTCCAGCATGACTCCCCAGACCAGAACCAACAACCCATAACTTTTTTTTTTTATTCATAGGGACACCACATTCACAAATTAAAAAATTAATTGATTAAATAAAAACTTTATAAGAGTCTCATGGGAATTTTTCATCGGTTCCTTAGATTCAATTTTCATTATTTTTCCAGTTTTCTCTATAAATTACAATAAATCTGGATCCCATGTACAAATTGGGGGTCGTTATTTTGTTTTACACCTCAACTCCAATTATTTTTTATGTTTTTTTTCTCTCACTGCTTGTTCAATGTCAAAAGAAAAAGAAAGCAGTATTAACAAAGGGCAAACAAAAACATAAAACATTTAGAAAAATAATCTTATTAAAATGGAAACAAAAAAGGTCATTTTATATCACGAGTAAAAAGAAAATATACACGTTTGTTTAGATTTGTTCAAAATTAGTTTCTTTTGTAACTTTGACGGCTTAAAAAAAAGTTCATTTTATTTTACACTGTATTTTTCATCAAGTAAAATTATTTTTCGTCTATTACATTTAATTTTAAACAGATTGAATAAAAATTGCTTTTGACTGTCGATGAAAGAGAAAGACAGTAAAAAAAAAATCAATTCCAATACAAATTCGACGACTGCTATTAAGTGAACATTTTTAATTTTAATGAGTTTTTTTTCTTTATCTTTATATTAAAAAATAACCATTAATCAATCAATGCAACATTTTTTTTTTATTTTTAGAATTTTGATTTTAAAATAGAAAATTGCATTTTTAAATTTTAAAATATTTCGCCATTTCTTATAAAAAAATATATAACTTGGTATTTAAATCGCTTTTATTTTTTGGTTTTAAAGTTTATAATAAATAATTGTAAATAATAAATAAATGTAATTATTTTTTTTCAATTGAATGACTAAATAAATAATAATTACCGAATTAATTCAGTCTTGATTTTGGAAGAAAGTGGGGGTTGGATAATTTTTTTTTAGTGATTAAAAAAAAAAAATTAATTACAAATTAAATTGTTTTAAAAAGAATAATTTTTTTTTTTGTATTGGCCTTGGTAAATTTTACTAGCGACCTTATGCTACAAAAATACTAAATTGCTGAAAGGAAAGATTTTAATTTCTGTCATTGGTAATTTTTTTCTTTTTAATCAATCTAGTGTTGCTATGAAATTTATTATTCACAAATTAGCTGCAAATACATTCAAATATTTTATTTACGAATTCAAGATCAACATCTGGACTAAAATTCGATTTAATACCGCAGTATAAAAAAAAAATGAAGAAATTTACCAAAGACTATCTCTCTCTCTAGTCTAAATGAAGTCTAAAAAGTTAAAAATAATTAAAAAAAAAAAAAACTGTAATAAAAAAAATAATTTTAAAATCATAAATCCCAATTAAGACTCAAGACTTTTTTTTATTAATTTGTTGCCTTTCTCAATATGAGATTTTAAAATAATTCACTAATTCAACGGTTATCATTGGTTTTAAAATTAATTTTTATTTACAAATAGAAACATCAAAAAATACAATTATTATTAGAAATTGTTTCTTCGACTGAAATTATTCACTAACTATTTAGTAGTAGTGACTTCACTTAGCATACATACAATATAAAGCCCCTTTTTTTAATATAATAATTAATATGAAAAAAAAGATACAAAGTTTTCCGATTTTATTAAAGGGAGAATTTTTTTTTTGTCTGTTAATTACGCATTTAAAAAATATGAGTAAAAACGAAAATTAATTTTGGCATGATGGCGATTTACAAAATATGAACACGTCGTAAAAAAAACAAACTTTAGAATAAATCTAAATGAAAAATACACGTTTAAAAATTAAAAACAAAGACACGTACCTCGGTATTCTGTTTTGGGGATTTGTTTTCCTAATGTCAACAAAATACGTTGAGAAAAAGGAAAATAACAGTCAAAAACGAAAAAATATGCGTATATAGACGATTCATTTGATGCATACGGGAAAAAAAAAATCAATGACAAGGGAGATAACTGTTAACAACACAGTAAAATTAAATACTTTTGTCAAAATCAATCTTTGTTAAATAAATGAATAGTAATAAGAAAAATAAAGATTTTATGTCGAACGCATGTTGTAGGGAATTAAAATGTATTGCCTTTAATATAAAAATGTCTTTTCTATATTTAATAATCTTATCATTAAGACTACATTACAATACACTTTTTGACAGTGCGCAAAAAAACATTCTTGGCAAAAAAAAAAAAAAGAAGTTTTTTATTAGCAAAAGAAGAGATTTTTTTTAAAATAAAATTTCCAAACTACTGACAATTCTGGTTTCCTGAAGTAATTAATTCGTGAATTTGTGTGTGTGTGTTTTTTTGTTTGCTAAATTTTTTGAATTATGAGTTTTAAAATAATTATGGCTGGTGTTTTTGTCATTCATAAAAAGGACAAATGCTATCTCACACAATGAACCATCACCTTGAAAATACCGTGACCGATAAAAAAGTCACAACTTGGTTTTACTTTTACGAGTGTAATGTTTGGTTGAATCCATTGTAGCAGCTTTTGGAACCATGTTTATTACTGCCATTCAATAATTTCCATGGCAAAATTATTTTTCAGTAAATTCATTGTTGATCCACAAAAAAAGCACTGAGATCTGAGATTTCCACTATTCACGCTGTTTTCCGAGTAGGGATAAGAATTAAGATGCAGAAACAGTGCTAACTAACATTGTCCTTTTTCTTTCTTTTTTTTTTTCTTTGACTTGTTGCCTGAATTTGAAAATACATACAAGTTTTTTAACTAAAACTAGATTCAATAATTCGCCGAAAAAACAGCATGATGAAAAAAAAAGGCCCCAAACTTAAAAACAAAGTTTCATCGTGAACAGTTTAAGAGGAAAAATCAAAGTATTTTTTAATTATTTTTTAACATTTTTGATTCCTTTCTAGCATGTTTGAAATTTTGGTTTTCTCCTGTTTTAGGTAAAGCGGTTGCGTAATATTTAGCATTTTTTTTTCTTTCTTTAGTTGAAAAACATTAATTTGGAAATCCTTGCAAAAATTAAATAATTGTCGGATTTTAATGGAACTTTCAGAATTTATTCAAAAATGATTGAAATTGTTCTAGAATTATTATTTTTTTTCTTTTAGAAAATCATGGTAAAAATATTTTTGTCTGTTACCACCCACTTAATTTTATGAAAACTCGAATATGTGGACTTTTGTAATTTTTTTACTTAAATGCAGAAGACTTTGAAGAATATAAATGATCGATTTTTTTTTTTTTTTTGTAAATCGAGTATCCCAAACTTTAGCTCTGAATTGTAAAATACAAAAACCCCAATAAAACTGCGACATTATTTAATTAAAAAAGCTTTTAATGGTTTTTATTTTATGAATAATATATATTAAATTAAGGACATTATTGTCTGAAGTAATTATATTTTTTCAATGAAAAATGAATTTTTACAAGAATTGTTTTCTTTTTTCCAATTTTAATTAAAAAAAAAAAGTGTTAAACTTAACATAATAAAAAATATTTCACAACTTTAACAGTTAAAGTTGTGAAATATTTTTTTTTTTTTTTAATTAATTTGGAATATATGTATCTCTGGAAATGCTCTTATTAAAAGATCTATTTTTACAGATCTTAAAATTGAAAGCTTATTACAATCTGCAAAGAGTTTCTATTTTTACAATATTTTTTTAATATGCTAAAAATTGTATTAAAAACGTTTTGGGCAAAACTACGGAGGCACAATCCAGAAATAATGTCACTTGTTTTAAGAGTTGTTTCTCCTGATAGCAAGTATCTGGCCTCATAAATTGTGTTGATTTTGTGTCAAATTCTCTGACTATCATCATCGCATTTTCAAAATTTTTAATTTTCTTTTTTTTTTTTTTAACATATTTCACTAAATATTTTCTTTTCATTTTTTAAATATAATCATATTTTTTCTTTTTCCATACTGCAATTATTAATTTTTTCTTTTGTAGATTCAATTTTAGGGATGGAAACAGTGCAGCTTTTGAACATATCTTCGTTAAAAATTACCTAAACAAATTAATAAAATATTAGACTTTTGAAAGTATTTAATTTTAAAGAATAGGTAAATAAGCTGGTTCAGTTAAATAAAATTTGAAAATACTGTCACTTCTGCACTTCCATTTAATAAATAGCCCTGACATTAGTTGTTGATACATTGACAATTCACACCTCCAAAACCAATCACAACGATTAGACATGTTTCTCTTATTTCCATCTAATTTTTTTCTGATAAAAAATTAAGTAATGTTTGTTTCAAATTACATTAAGTATACTTTAAATTTTCTAATTTTTCTAGAATAACATTTGAAAAATGTATAACTGAATTTTACAAGATTTTAAATGGAGAATTTCACTTTTGTTTACAAAGTTGTCAAAAATGGCTGACATGATTGGTTTTATGTAAATTTTGCCGACTCAAAAACAAAACAAAACAAAACAAAACAAAAAAAACAAGATTTTTGACTAAAATTTCGGACATGCTAGAAAGGATTAAAAAAGTATTTAAAAAATACTTAGGTCTTTCCTCTTAATAATAACATAAACATTTAAACAATAAAAAAAATTGTTTAATCAAGTTTGGGCCCTTTTTTCATTAGGGTATGCTCTTTTTTTTTTAGCAAAGTATTGAATATACATATGTAACAGTACTTAGCGAGTTCTAACAAGCTCGCTCCACAATATTTTATATTATAATTCAATTTATAATGATTACATTAAATTTCTATTAAAGAATGATTTATTCGTTTTAACACAGCATACAATATCAGCTGAATTATTTTGTGTGCAAAACAAGGATCAGAAGTCAACAAAAATCACTTGAACAATTAGCTAATGCTAGACAATCCATCAAAACATGAAGATCACTCAATTGAGTTTAGTAAAGCTTTTATAGTTACTAAAACTGAATTAATAAGTGCCTTCAAACTCAGCCAACAAACTGATAATCCTGTCAATAGTATTTTATCCAATAAAAATGGGAAAAACATATTTGCATTAACATTTTTTTAACCAATTAAATTAGATTACATACAGTAAAAATTAGCCATTGTTTGAGCCAGGAAAATTCTATAAATAGCTGAAATTAATTACATTTTTAAGTACTCAGCTGGTTGTCTTTTGAAATTGTACAACACATTTCTAGGATTTGATTTACTCAATTTTTGTATTTTTTTTTCAGTTTTATCTGCTTTTATTAAATTTTTACTGTTGACTGTAAATGTCTTGACTTTGAAGACTTAATTTCTGCTACAGTAGTAGTGTGGGACTCAAGGGCTAAAATGGACAGTTGATTTAACTATATCAAGAAGATTATTGAATTATGATCGAGACAAGGAAACACAGTTAATTTTAACAAAAGATAAAGAATTTATTTGCAAATTTAAACACTTGAAATACTGTCAGCAGCCTATTTCAGGAAAGTAAATCAGAATTCTTAAAGTCCGTAGTTTTAACGTATTGTCATGAAGAGGAAATGTTCATACAACAGATTAAATGATCCGACACAAAATAATATTCCGAAATGTTTAAAATGAAGGTAAGAGAGTTTGTTGCTCATCAAAGGGATATATGGTTTGCATAGGTTCAAAAGTAGATAAAGAGATATAGTATGAAATACTTAGCTTTTTTTGATTGTTGAGAGAAAATCCTTTGAAGTGCCGCATGTCGGTTAGATGTCGATAATATAATTGGCAAGTAATTTTACACTGGCAAGTACTTCAGCGCTGATCACAAAGAACTGAAACAAAACCTTTCAACATGACTTCTGACACTCTTCTCTTTAATTTTTCACCTTATTTTATATCAAAAAGAATTTTGCATAGGATCACTACTTTCTTTCCTTCTTAGCTCACAGGCCAATTTCTGTGAAGGCAGGGTTTTCATTGGTCCAAAAACTATTTCACATAGGCCCACAAATTTCTTTCTTCTTGGCTCACTGGTTAATTTCTGTGTAAGGCAAAAAATATCACATAAGCTTGTGAATTTCTTAACTTCTTTTTCATTCTAAAGGGTGTGGGTGAAAGGAGTTGTTGTTATTTTGTACTCACTACACTACCACCTCTTCTCATATATGTACACATGCACGCATAAGGAGAAATTGGCTGTTACACACAAACTATATTCCGGCTACATACATCCATTTTCATGTTGAATTGACTTTGCAGTTTCTCAATTAAAAGTGTTACAAAACAAAGAGTATAAGACTAAACATTAATAAACACAATCTATTGGGCTGGTGCATAATTATCAGGCGTTTTTAAACAATATTTATTGTGAAAAAAGAAATATAACAATTCAACAATAACATTTTTAAATGATTATAATGGAGTGTATGATTATCGTCAGACATTTTTATAACCTGAAAATAATATTTTTTATTAAAAAAGTAAACAAAACAGCAATTTTTATTAACAAATAACGCTTACAAAAACGCCTGATAATTATGCACCAACCCAATATGTAGTTTCCCTGAAACAAATTTTTTCTTCTGATTACACAACTTTTTTTTATATGAATTGATAGAAAAATTACTAACATAGAAATACTTTTTTGTGTGATTCGTTTTGTCCTTTAAGACTTCCTCAGACTAAAAAGTAATGTTTTCCTTCATATAATTATACAGAGTGTGGCAGAAATACCTCCCACATATGGCATCTGTTGGTCTTGTGACACCATGGATCTGTGTCTAAAGAGTTATACTCTCTCCAGGACACTGGTCTGGGCAGGTTTTTATGAGAGATCAACAGTTGCTCATAGAGCACATTTCGCCATGCCACTGATGTTGTTCAAGGGAAAAGCAGAGGCCAATACATCTTGAGATCAGCATTATCATAGGAGTTGCCAGAATGAAATGACATCAGACTGTCTTAGGGACACCTGATTTGAATTCAGAGTTGTCCTTCTCCTCTCCTCATCTGGTTGCCAATTATGGTTGCAGAATCCAAACTGCCCTACTATTTACCCATAGTTGGAGGTTTTGAATTCAGTGATTTTCCTTCTCCTAGAACGGTTGCCACCCAAAGGTATAGGACCCAGTCTGTCCTGTTATTTATCCATAGCTGGGGAGAGAAGAGTTGGATTCATACATAAGCATAGAACTTATGGTTGCATCTAACAATGTCAACTGTAAAATGATAAGACCTAGGTACCAAAGAAAAAAGCTCCTCAGAACAATTACCATGAAAATATTTATAGAAAAGGCGCTGGGAAGATTTATTATAGCAATGGGAAAGTGACTGTAGCTGAAATATCAGATCAGGACCAATAACATTTCAGATTCTTCATTGAGTTTTCTAAAGAATCACTACATACATAGAAGCATCAGACCAGATGTGGCAGCCATATTCAATACATGAATGAAGGATAGACTTATAAATTGGCCAATTCTACAATTCAGCATATAAATATCTATAGTTACTGCTTTTCTGGTGTGAAATTTGAAGTACAGTTTCTTTTTAATAGAATCTACAAAATGTAAAAGGAAAATAATTGTCTTTATATTTGTTTTCTTTTGTAAATTTTAGTTAAAATATCAGTAATGACATTTCGGAAATTGTAAATAACTCTAATATTCAACTGCTGACAAAAAAAATACAAAAAAATTAAATACAGGTTAATTAAAAGTTGAAGAGAATTTTCATGAATGATTGTAAGAAAAACTCAGTACTACTAGTATTCTATTATTAATAAAATTATATATGTTAGAATAATCTTTGATTTTTTTATAGCTTATCGACCTTTTGCAGTTTATTCAAAGCCAGGAAATATTTTTAGATTGTAAGAAAATTTTTTGGAGACAATAATGATTTAGCAATACAACCCATAGATGGGAGGAGAAGAGGTGATTTCATACCTTCCCCAATGATATTTGCATGTAAGGGAATATAACAAACCCAAGAGGAATTGGAACTTGGCTACCCAATTAAAAATTCTGAGCCATTATCCATTACATCACCCACACATTCAAATTTACAGCCCCTGGTATTCCCAAGTGGTCATCTATGTTGGTACTGACCAGGCTCGATATTGCTTAACTTTGGTGATCATACGTGAACCAGTGTTTCAATGTGATATGGCCATAAGCCTAAAATTAGCTATATATTATGAAAACAAGCACAAGTTAAAGGGGCTCATATTAGGTTAAATAGATTTCATTTTTGAATTTCTTAAAGCATTTTGAGTTTTTATATGATTAACTGAACATCAAAAATTCTTTAAAATTGTAATCAGTCTGTAACGAAATTACTGAAGTCTTTGTCTTCTCCGTCTTCTTTTACTTAGTCTTATGCCGCAGTTAACACAGAAACGAACAACACGTGTGATTTTCGCACAACTGGACAACTTCCCTTTACCCTCGCAAACTCTCAGCTTTTATGCCGGTGAGGCATACGCTTATGCAAATGAATACGGGCCTCGCTACCAGTCTGGTCGCGCATCTGGTCCGCTGCCATAACGTTTGCCTCGTCAAACGTTCACTCATTCATTTGTTACAAAAATTTAATGGAGATCAACTATTAAATTTGAAAGGATTAAAAGCAAAAAAATATGTTATAAATTTCCCAATAGTAATAAGAATTTATTTCAAGTTCTATTTTAAAAAGGGAAATTTTCTTTCATTTTATGTCTGATGTATGACATTTCATACTTCTAAATAAATAAACAGCAAATTCTGTCTTTCCATCTTTCTATCTGAAACCCCTCTAACTTGGGCCGCACTTGCTCTATGTGGACATATTGTACCTTTTTTTGAATAAGGATGATCCCAGAATTGAAAATTTGCCTTTCATCTGGCACTTGAACATCAAGCATTAAGATTTGTGTCTGGATGAGAAGGGAACAGTTAAAAACTCAAATTTTAAAATAATTTTAAAAAAATGAGTGATTTTAAAAGTTTTTAATTTATATGGAGTTTAAAGGAACACAAAAAATTTGTGAATTTAAAAAGTTTTGTTTTAAATTCAGTTTAAAATATCTCCAAAACTTTGTGAATTGAGAAAATCAATTTTATTTCTTCAAAATGCCAATGAATCAGGGTAAAAGAGAAAGGTTTTGAAGTTCTGCAGTGTTTGTGATTTGAAGAACTCAATTGAATCGAAGTTCCGCAGACTTTGTGATTTAAAGAACTCAATTCAATTGAAGTTCTGCAGACTTTGTGATTTGAAGAACTCAATTCAATTGAAGTTCCGCAGACTTTGATTTGAAGAACTCAATTCAATTGAAGTTCCGCAGACTTTATGATTTGAAGAACTCAATTCAATTGAAGTTCCCCAGACTTTATGATTTGAAGAACTCAATTCAATTGAAGTTCCCCAGACTTTGAGATTTGAAGAACTCATTTCAATCGAAGTTCCACAGCATTTGTGATTTGAAGAACTCAATTCAATTGAAGTTCCACAGTGTTTGTTAATTGAAGAACTCAATTTTCAGCTTGAATTGAAATTTCGGCACAAATCAGCTTTTCGGTTGGAATTGGACTTATCACCTGAATCACTGTTAAAGTGAGATTTTGAAGTTCCATGAAGTGAATTAAGGAATTCAAAGTTATTTCTTCAAAATTATCATTGCTGTTTTCTAAGCTGGATCAGAGGCCCATTTAGTTTTGGGCCAGAGGAGATAGCTTGAAAGTCCACAAGTTAGTTTCTAACAGTAACAATGACTGTCATAAACATACTTTACCCAATCAAAATATCAACAATAACTTATTTTGAAAAATATATTAGTTAAAATATGAGTATTACCATTTCTTAAATCATAAATAATTCTAATATTCAGCTGCTGACAAAAAAAAACTGTAGAAATCAAAAACAGGTTAATTAAATGTGGCTATCTGGAACTCTCCTTCTATTTGTAAGTTTTTATTGTCATTAAAACTGCCAAATGTTTTAAGACAGTCTCATTGGACAAATAAAATGTGAGAGAGCAAAAAGAACACAAATTGGACAAGTTCATTTTAAGAACTTTTATTTGAATAATTATTGTTTTAATCAATTAACTAAATTGTACATTTTTCAAATAATGTTGAGACAAGCTACAGCTTGATTAAAAATTCTCATTTTTTTCCATTTGAACACATAAACAGGTGGACATATCATAATTATGAAACTAGAAAATCCAATTTTATGTTGTATTCTCAGTTTTATTTAAAAAATAAAAATAAAAAGACTCCAGCTTTGGCAAGAAATGGAATTTTCTTTACTGAAAAGTCATATGGAAGAAAATAATCACAAGTTAAAAAAAAAAAAATCGATCACATTTAAAACAGAGAAATTGTAGAATATAATGATTTGCATATTTTAAGCATTTTCTCAACAAATTATAATTTTTACATTTTGTATAAAAATCTTCTATGACTTGAAAGCAACAAAATTCCATAAAATCTTGAAGGTGAGTTCAGGGATTTTTCATCAAAAACCTAATTTATAAACTAGTATTTTTTATTCATAGAGTCTGTTAAGGTCAGAATTAAGTGGAAAGGTTATGTCATTTAATTCTAAAGAATTATCTTCAGAATGTTTGAATTTTTGTGTTTTTTAAAGTTTGAAATACTAAAAACTGTAAAGTCACAGCTCAACAAAAAAATGGCTTCTCTTCATTGTGTGTTGCAAAGTGTCTTTTTAAAGCAGCACTGTTTGAAAATGAACAGCCACATATTTTGCAAGAATATGGCTGCTTTCCAGAGTGAACTGGCATATGTCTTTTTAAGTTAGAATTACGTGAGAATGCAACACCACAAATTTCACAAGAATATGGCTTTTCACCTGTATGTGTTCGTATGTGTAGCTTCAAAATAGAACTATGGGAAAATGCACATTTGCAAACTTCACAAGAATATGGTTTTTCTCCAGTATGTATTTTGAAGTGTCTTTTCAAAGCAGAAGTGCTTACAAATGCAGAGCCACATAGTTCACAAGAATATGGCTTTAATCCCGTGTGTGTTAGCATGTGTTTTTTCAAATTTGAACTGTTTGAACATAAAAATCCGCATACTTCACAAGAATAGGGTTTTTCTCCTGTGTGTATCCTCATGTGTGCTTTTAAATGGTATTTCTGTGAAAAAGCTGACCCACACTTTTCACAAGAAAATGATTTCTCTCCTGTGTGTGTAGGTAAGTGTCTTTTTAGTGAAGAACTTCTTGAAAATGCCGCTCCACAAATATCACAGGAATAAGGTTTTTCTCCAGTGTGTGTTTGCATGTGCCGTTTCAAAGTTGAACTGTCAGAAAATTTAGATCCACACACTTCACATGTGTGTAGTTTCTCTTTTGTGCATTTTTCCATCTATGTACCAAAGGGAGAGATTTCCTGAAAATATTGTTTTTGTTTGGTAACAAAATCCTTTTTTACAAAGTAAGATAGATAAAATTCAGAGTCATCTGTCTTCAATTTTTCTGGTGTTAATAGGATTTTAATTTTTTTTTTGCCAGACAGGGCAACCTGCAAAGTAAAGCAATCATCATTAATGAAAAGCAGAAGAATTAATTTAAGATAATTTAGCCTACATTTTTATTAACCCTTCAGTTTACCATATAATACGTAATAATACCCAAACGTATAATAGAGGCTATTCCTGGGTATGATGATAAAGTACATCTGCCAACAAGGCCTCTTATCAGGACATTAGAGATTTTGATGAGCGTGGAACCATCTTTTAATTGCTGTTGTTCCCCAGGTTCACCCATACCTGGGGTAGTAGCACTTATTATGGTCCCAATTATGGAAAAATAGTGAATCCCACAAACAAAAACAAAACATAGTGAAAGTATAAAAATACATTTTTATAGTAAAAATACCAGCAATATATTTTTATATAAAAAATTACCATCAATACCTATTTATACTAAATTTACCAACAATACACACATACTAACAAATTGTAGCAATTTTCCCCAAATCCATTTAAAATACTACCAAACAACCAACATATAAAAACTTTCATGACATTAATCCAGATATCCTAAAATTTCTTCAACGGTATTCCAAAATATAACTTCAACAAAATTACAACATAAAACACAATTATCACCGCCTCTAGTAATCATGTTCATACAAACATGTATATGTACAAAAGCTGAGTATCTACCATGTATTCAATTGTGAAAGCAAATAACATATGACCCATAAGGTGTTGATATGTTGTTAAACAGACAAATCAATACATTACAGGTAGCAGAATGTGGCCTGTCTCATGGTTATATGTGAGTCCGCAAGAACACAATAAACATTAGTTTTTAAATGTCCATTACAAATATTTTTTAAGCGAACAAAGACAGAAACCATATATATTTAATAGCAAATCCCCAATTCACAGGAAAGTCACTTATTATGAAATTGACATATCATGTAATGTATTACCACAGGCATCAGGATTATTATGTTCCAAACTGTGCCAATGTCAATTCCCAATCTTCAAGCACAGTTTAAACTGGCCTAGGGATCTAGGCGCCCGTTCTGTGCTTTTTACAAGATTTTATCCTAAGTTCAGTTGGGTTGATTTTCTGTTTTGTTGTCAAACACGCTGAAATGCTTTGAGGCCACCTTCTCATTCAGCTCACTGAAGCACCTAGCTCTTTTGATGTTCTGATATGACACCACTTACTTTGGTATCTCTCAGGGTGAAAACCATGCAACATTGCGTCCCTACCATATTCAAAATGAATAGATTAACAAATATGCATTAAGTTTTACATAAAAAGTTGACATTCAACCACAAAAAAACGTTTTAAATTCTTAAGAAACTTCAATGAGTAAAACCCAGATAAAATTTGGTACGAAATTCATACTTGGCTGGGTTGGATCCCAGTCACATTTTTGAAAGCTTCACTCATACAACATATTTTCTTTCCTTACATAACTATTACTATATAAATTCCTCACATAATTACTATAATGCTAGATAATTAAATACAATAACAATAAAAAGCTCATTAAGATACACTGGATGTGAAGAATTGAAATTTAGGGCTGAGTATCTCTGTATCTTTAACATCTCAATGTAAACTGTAACCTTTCCCCATTATATATAGATATATATATATATATATATATATATATATATATATATATATATATAACAACAGGATATGTCTAGAAAACCAGAAGCCAAAAGCTTAAGGAGTGAGTATAAAGTGAAAAAAAAAAAAAAATGAGGCAAAGGAAAATAATCACATTCTACACATACACATATACATACCTGCACCAATGAAAAGTGCATATAAAAAGAAAAATCGAGAAGTATAAGCAGCCAATTACTGCTACCCCCTGACAAGTGGATGGGGTAACTCCAGGAGGGTCAGCCTATGAAACTCTAAGGGATGCTGAAGGTAACATCAATCTGCTAAGGGACAAACCTTTTACTTGTATTAATTCTCTGTAAAACGTTTCACTTTTATTCAGGTATTTTTACTTTTGTGTTTTTGGATTTTATTGGTCAATCATGTTTCATGTGCATTCAACTCTTTTAAACCAACATTAGTAAAATTAGTGACATTTGGAATCCGAGGAGAGATGACATATCCATCTGAAGTTTTAAAACATTAACAGATTTCAAACCCACCTGAAAAATCGTAAATACTGCTATATGTATGTAAGTGCATAAAAATTCTAGTTTGTCTGTGTGGAAATCAGGTGATAAAGTATATTCATAATGGTGTGTGGATATGTCTAGTAGATATTTTGTGTGTAGGTTTCTCATAATAAAGCCATGAAGATGGAAGGGGTTACTGAGTGCTAGAGAATATGAGAAAAACTATTACTAAAGAGAGAGGACAATAAAAGAACAAGAATTAAGAAGACAGAAGATAACAATTGACATAGCATTTAAATTTTGGAAGATCAAAGTTGACTGGGAAGTAAGAAGCCAGAAGCGAGTTCCACAAACGAGATGTGCAATACAAGAAACTGTTAGCATAGAACTTACGGTCCTATCTAGCCATTTCAAGTGTAAAATGATGAGACCTAACTGCCAATCTAGTACTGCACTTAAATTCATAAAGTCTAGGTATCATAGTGGAAAGTTCATCGTAATAATTACCATGAAATGCCAGGTCAGGACCAATAACATTGCAGATTCTTCTTTGGATTTTATCAAGAATCTTGAAATATATAGCAAGAGCACCAGACCAGATGTGGCAGCAATATTCCAAGCAATGACAAATGGCAGACTTATAAATATGTAAGATAGATTTTGACGAGAAAAATTGTCTCGCATGACATAGTGAACCAACTTTCTTAGCTGCAGACTTAAAATTAACAAGCCACTCCTTGCCCCATTTAACAGCAGATTCTAGGTCATTTTTTTAGATCAGCTGCCAAATTGGCCTTATTAAACCAATTAGACTTACTATTAAGACAGGAATATATAGTTGTGACATCAGCAAAGATACCAAGTTTTAATTGAAAAATGATGACAGAATCGTTAAAAAAAAAAAAAAAAAAAAAATCAAATATCTATCCTAAATATTAGTTTGAAAGAAAATTAGTAAAATTAGTGATCAACTAACAGAATTTTTGAAAGATATTATTGATTGCCTGAAATTTAATTAAATACAAAAGCCTAAAACTGCCAGACATAAATTGGTTTTGCTTGATTAAAACATAATCATTTTAAGCTTTCTATAACCAATAAGAACAAATAGTTACAACATTTGCAATAATGTGAAAGCTATGCCAGAATGCTAGTTGAGAAATGATCATTCTCGGCTGGGCCCATGGGAGAGAAAGCGTGATGTCATGGAGGCCTGAAACTTTCTATGAATCCCAGAATAGACATTACTGGGGAAACATTCTGGTGCGTAATATATGTATAGAAAACGAACAAAATATTCTTTTTTATATTCTAAATAAAATTATTTCTTTATGCGACTTAGAATATTTTTATATTAATAAGAAACTGAAAATATTTAAAAAAAAATAAAAAATAATAATAATAAAATTAAGTAATATTTTTATCCACTGCTATTATTTTCTTGCTTAACTATTTTTTTTTATTTCACACCATGCAAGGGAGTAGAGCCACTAAGACAAAAGGGATTAATGAGTGCAAAAGAATTAGAAAACAGAAACATAATTAATAAGCGAGAACAATGGAAGAGTAATCAGGAAGACAGTAGATAACGATTGACATTGCATTCAAATCTTCGAAGTTCAAAGTTGGTTGGAAAGCATGGAGCTAGAAGAGAGTTCCACACTGAGAAAAGAAACTGTTAACATAGAACTTAAGGTTACATTTAGCCAATTCAACTGTAAATTGTTGAGACCTAACTGCCAATCTAGTATTGCACTTAAATTCATAAAGTCTAGGTATCATAGCAGAGAGCTCATCTGAATAATTACCATGAAAGTATTTATAGAAGAGTCACTGGGAAGTAACTTTAGAGCGGCGGGAAAGTGACTGAAGCGGAGAAACCACGTAAGGATCAATAAAACTGCTAATTCTCCTCTGAATTTTATCAAGAATCTTCAAATATATAGTAAGAGACCCAGACTATATGTGACAACAATATTCAAAGCATGTAAAACAGATTCTGGAGAGAAAAATTATCTAGCTTGACAGTGAACCAACTTTCTTAGCAGCAGACGTAGCAATGGATTCACTATAGTCATTTCACTTCATGTCAGCCAAGAAGGTTAGCTTGAGAAGGCATGAGTCACTCTCTTGGAGGTTTGCATCAGCCATACTGATGGAAGACAGAAAGTTTTGTCTCTAATGATTTGGAATGTTTTTTTAATATCAGGAAATATTTAATTTCAGCAATTCAGGTCCTTTTATTTTAAGAAAGTTTATTAAACGGAAGAAAAAGCCTCTATAAAAGGGGAAATAAAGTGAACTAGATGAAAATGATAGAGACATATTAAATTGATTGTTTGATTGTCTACATTTTGCTTTCTTTCCGCTACCAATATAAAATATACTAGACACTTTCAGACATCATACTTATTATAAAACCCAGGTTGTGTGTGTGTTTATATATTGGATCGAATTACCTACATTTTTCAACCAATTTCAACAAAACTTCATAAGACTATGTAAAATTACCTTGCGGTGGTTCTGACAGCAGCAAAAATTGGAAAAACACAATTGTTTTTGCATGAAATCAATTTGAAAACACGATTAAGAGGCATCGCTGTTGCGAGAATGGAAGGGGGACAACTCATATTGAGTTATACTTATTATAAAACCCAGGTTGTTTGTGTGTGTGTGTGTCTGTGTTCGTTTATATATGGGATCGGATTTCCTACATTTTTCAACTGATTTCAACAAAACTTCACTTTTTTTTGGCAGGTAGCGTTTCTTATTCTCTTGCACACTTTTTTCTTTATTTTTACATTCAGAATGCTTTAAAAATTCCATTTACAAGACAATTGTTTATAATAAAATTCTATTCAATCGGTATACTCATAACGATTGAAAACAATGTTTTTGTTTGAGTTTGGGTTTGACCAATTCATAAAAAAAAACAAAAAACAAACAAAAAAAAAAACTAATTAAGACATGTGTGTCCGTCAACCTTAAACAATAATCTTTGTCAATTTTATTTTTCAGTCTTTATGATGGTCGATACTTGATCTATCTCTTACTGTTACATCCCCGGGCAACACCGGGCTCTACTGCTAGTCATACATAATTATTCATAACCTTAAATAACCAATAGGGAGCTAAAGCAGAATTGTTATTTCCTATTTGATTTTCCAATACAGCTGCACACAGAAAAAGAAACTTCTTTTAAAAATATTTTATGCCCAAGTGGCATTAAGCAACATTTTCTCATTCTTCAAACATATTTTCATTTAATAAAAAAGATTTTTGTCACCAGCAACTGAAAGAATTTCAAAATAATATTGAAAATTACCAGTAATTTTTTCAAAAATAGATATTCATTGTAGATTTTTTTTCCTTTCAAATCTGAAAAAAAATAATGTTTTATTAAATTATGGAAGCACCAAGTCTCAACAAAAATTCTTTTTGAGTTTTAGTGAATTATTTTGTAAGATTTCAGCACAAATTTTCAAGATTTTTTGATTTGATATTGCAAAATATTTTGTTGAAATATTTTCATGGATTTTTTTGTAAAGCTATAAAAATCATCTGTCATCACCCACCAATTTTAATAGTACTTTTGATGAATTGAAATGGTTGGAGTAACTAACTCCATAAAAACATTCCTCTAGTGTTTTCTAATAAAATAACTTATTTAGGCACCTCCCAAAATTTGCTAAAAATGAGGATATGTAATGAAAAAAAATGACCAAAACAAAATTTTATCATCAAAATCTCTTTGTGTTATTAAGAAGAAAAACCAAAGGATTTTTTATGTAAAAATTATCTTTTTTAGAACCTTCGAAATTTTGGCTAAAAGTCTTGTTTTTCTTGTGTCAACGTGGAACTATAAATTTGTATGGGAAATTTGAATATCTTTTTGCGGTGAAAAATTCTTGAAAATTCTTGCAAAAGTCAAATAATTATCAGATTTTAATAAAACTTTCAAGATTTATTCACAAATGAATTAAATTATTTTTGTAAGTTTTTTTTTTTTTTTTAGAAAATCATAGTAAAACTTTTTTCATTTTTTACCCACTCCCTCAAGCATGCACATTCACTTATTTTATGAAATTTTGAGAAATTCTTTTTGTAACACTTAATGTTTATATTATAAATTCTTGGAAAATTTAAATTAGGTATCCTCACAGAAACACAATACCTAAGGTTTGAAATGAATTTTTTTTAAATGAAAAATCTTTCATGAAGCTTTTATTTTAATTTTAATTTGAAGCTAATAGATTAAATATTTCCAATAAAATACTTTTCAAAACTAATTTAAATTGATTGGAAGGAGTTTTTGCTTTGAAATTGCTAAAACATTTCTGACTTTAGCACCATGTAATTTTCTATTAAGAAATCTTTCAAAAATAAAATATACTTTTCTGAAACTTTATTTGAGGAAGATTAGCTGATTTAAAGTGTAATTAATCAGATTTGAAACAAATATTACTTACTTTTAGTCTAAAATATCACAAGAATGCATTTTTTAACACGGAGGTACTTGTTTATTTAGTTTATGACAGGATGACTGATAGGTAGAAGTTCATCCAATTTTTGTTCTATCATGGACATATCTGTACAAATCATTTGAGGAATATAACGTGAGCGCCTTTTTTTATATATTTTTTAACTACCCAGTAATGTTAAAAATTTAAGAAAATATATTATGTAACGCAATGATTCATTGAATTTTTGGTACTTTGGCTTAAGATTTACTATAATCACTCTTATTTTCTGATAATGTTGTGTATGGACATCCATATTTACAAAAATCAGCACACAAAAAAATTCAAAATTCTTTTTAAAATATTGCGGGGGTCGGGGTCACTGAATTGTAGTAAGCTTTTACATTTATGATTAGTAAATAGTTTTTAATAACAATAATACAGAAATTTAAAAGATTTAAAACTTTATAAATTATTCTAATAAAAATTTTAAAGAATGAAAACAATTCTTATAAAAATTCAATATTCATTGAAAATTTTTTTTCTTAAGACAAGAATAGTGTTTGTAACATCTTATTCATAAAAGCAATTAAAAGCTTTTCTAATTAAATAATGTCTTAGGTTTATTGTCTTCTTTCTTTTACAATTCAGAGCAGATTTTTGATAACTGGAGGTCTTGTTTTATGAAAAAAAAATTTATGACTGAAATTCTCCAAGGAGTTCTAAGGCAATACAAAAATTAATTTTTTTAAATTTAATAAAATTAAGTTGGGGGGAGACATATAAACAATACTTTTTATCATCATTTTCTAAGCGTCATTTCTAAAATAGTTTCATTCATTTGTGAATAAGTCTCATTAAAATCCAACAATCATTTGATTTTTGCAAGAATTTCCAAATCAATGTGTTTTTCACAGTAAAAAAGATGATAAAATCTCCTATACTAATCTGATGCAAAAAAAAAAAAAAAAAAAAAATTGAACCAAAACTTCAAAAAATCTAAAAAGGACCAAAAAATATCATTTAATAATCAAAAGCTGATTTGGTCTTTCCTCTTAATAATAACAAAGATTTTTACAATAAAACTTTTTTTTATTAGGTTTGGGACATTTTTTCATCATGGTATGATGATTTTTAGCGAATCTGTGGAGGTATCTAAAAATTATTAATCAAAACTCCCAGGTGCAGAAAAAATGCTCTGAATTGTTAAATAAAAAAATACAATAAAACTAAGACATTTATTAATTAGAAAAAGCTTTTAATTGATTTTTTCATGATTATTGATGGACATTAACAAAAAAAAAAAAATTCAACAAATAATGAAATTTTTACAAAAAATGTTTTCATTTTAATTAGGATAATAAACTTTTAAAATTCTATCTGCCAAGTGATAATGTCATTAAATTAAAACTGTATTTAATTTACTAAACATAAAAGCTTACAATTTAACAACTGCTCACCACCATCCCAGTATTTTAAAGGTGGTATTTTTAATTTTTTTATGTGTTAAACGTGGCATTTTTTGTAAAAACCTCCTCAGTGTTGAAAAATGCTTTTCTGAGATATTTTAAACTAAATGTAATAATTTGTTTCAATACAAATTAATTAAACTTTAAATCAGTATTTTTTTTTTTCAAATAACGTTTGAGAAATATGTATCTTTTATTTTTGTTTGAAAGATTTTTTTTAATAAAGAGAATTATGTTGTGTTGGCAGATCTGTCAATATGGATAAATTTATAGATTTTTTATTTTACTAAAAAGAGAAAAAAAATTCCAATCCAATCATTTTGAATTCTGTTTGTTTGAATTAAATTTTCTGAGATGGGAAGTAAAGTAAAGATGAAATTAAAATTTAAAAGATTTTTCACTTCGACGTTACCTTAAAAACTTATTCAGTAGTACACAATTATTCATTCATTCATTCAAGTGGCGAAAAGTTAATTTTTAAATTGAATTTTTGGTCAGTTTTTAAAAACATTCATTGGGGGAACTTTTTTGTTTTTGGCTTTCATTTAAAAAAAAAAAAACGCATTTGTGGCACCTAATTTACAAAGTAAATTTCGTGTAGTACTAATTCTTAAAATCAACATTGTCTATAGGAAATAATTTAAGAAAATAAAACACTTTTTTTAATTCAAGCTTCAGTATATAAACAAACTCATCACAACACCTTTTTCAATTGGCTCCAAAACTTCAAACAAGACCGGTTTTGTCTCCAGTTTTCTCCGCCACAATTTTTTTTTTTTTTTAGTTTGTGTGTGTGTGTTTTACTATATGTTGGAATAAAGGGCTCAGTCCTTGTTATTTATTTTATATTCTAGCTGCTTATCTCAAATACAGTTTTCTGCTACTAAATAAAAACACAATTATTGTTCTTCTGCTTTCTACTTTTCCGAAAGTAAAAGTTGAGGCGTTATGGGTAATCACGTCCAAACGAGATTTCGCATCCACACGCGTTCGTATTAATTTTTACTTTCCTCGTCAATTTTTATTTTTTAGAAAAATAAAAAAATAAAAATAATTCAATTTCTTAACATTTTCTTTATTACTTAAACTCTGTTGCTTTCCTTACCGTTTTTTTTAACATTCGAGAAACATAAAATTACATCCCTCTTAAATTCATCCTCCTCAGATTTAAATCGAATTGAATGAGGAAATTAATTATTAATTATTATTTATAATATCATTAATGAACTAAATTTATTTTATTTGAAACATTAAAAGTTATTTTCATTAATAAATTTAGAAATAAATACTCAATAAGAAGGAAAAATTTGTTCATTAAACTAAAAATGAAAAATAATTTCTGATAAATCTGCATTCTTTCTAACTCATACAAGTAGTAATTTAAAAATAAAATAAATGCTATTAGTATTGTAACATTGTTAATGTTATTTGTAATTGTTGAGTCATTGAGTTACTTTTAGTTTTATTTGCTTTTTCATAGTTTAAGAAAAACGTATGAAAATATTTTTTTTCCGAATTTTTCGGCTTTGCATTTGTTGTTTATTCATTTTTATATTTTAATTTTATATTATTAGTTTTTTTTTCTCGTTATTATTTACACTCAGGAACTTTCATCAAGAAAGCGAAGTTCATATTCCATTCATTTGTTATGTTCACTTTCACGCAAGTACCTTTGGAAAAGGTCCGTCTCTTCTCCCCGCAGCTATGGGTTAAATAGTAGAGAAATAAGCTCTTTTACTGCATGATGGCAGCAAGTCTGGGAGAAAGAAAATTCTGGATGCAAAATCAACCTGAAAACTTTTCAGACCACTTTTGCATCTAGAGTTTTCTTTCAGAGAAAAGGAATGGGCTTCATCAAGCTATCCTGCCTTAGACACATCACTGCTGTCATGGCTACAGCACATATAATGCTGTCGGAGTTAGCTCCTCCTTAATTCCCTAATTATTCACTAGGGGTCATTCTCACTACACTATAAATAGCAGATGACTTCTTGCCTCGTTCTCTTTTTCACTTTGCATTTCAGTGGACACATTTAAAAAAGTAATCTCTCATAAAAATCTGCGTTTTGCCTACTTGTGGGAAAACACCATGAAACACACTTACGAATATTCACCAAAATACAAACTCTTTACGCTCACACACAAACACAAATGTTAATGTCTTTGTCACTTGTAAATCTTGTTGTTTAATAGATGTATTTGTTGACATATATATATATATATATATATATCGGTCTTGTTTGTCTTCTTTACATCTTCGTTTGGACTCAACTTGAGTCCGCCATTTTCTTGTAGTTGGACCTTCTTCTAGCATGAATAAACAGCACGTGCTCCTAATTCAACAACACTGAAATCCACACAGTCCTCTACAATGCCACTAATAGGTTATGGGATTTATGGTGTGATGTATTGTATAGTTAAAAATAAAATCGCATAGTAGATGAAAAAATATTACAAGCTGAAACAGATGTAAGAGATATTCAGAGAACTTAAAACAGTTACTTGGCTACTTATTTTAGTACATCATTTTACTTACAATTATTGCGACGTGACGCAAACAATATTCATCGCATTATTTAAACAAACCCGCTGTAAATAATCAACAGTGCTTTTTATAACCAATCTGTTACCTGTATTATTGCAAATTAAGATTATTTTTACATTTCTGTTCTAAATAATTCAATGCATGGTCGGTGCAAAGGTCTCATGCCCTTCCCATCTATGTTACAGGTGCCCCCCCCCATTTCATAAGGTAACATTCATATAAAATACAAATTTTATTGTAACCTAATTATGTACAATAATGGGTCATATGCAATATACGAGAACAATTGAATTAGAAAAAGATTCTAAATACAAATTTAGAGACATGTCATAATAGATCATTCCATAAATAAACAACGCTTCGCAGATGTTTTTAACATCAACATGAGATTTTTTTTCTTGTTAAAAAGTGGAATAATTTTAACACATTCAACATTATGGATATAAAATAGTGAATTATAGTGTTTTTTGAGATATAGCATGAGAATGGATTTGAAAAGAAAAAAGACCCGCAAAATGACACAAAAATCTGCAAAATTTGTTCTTAGTTTAATTTGTAACATATGTAATTGTAGGTACAAAAAAAGCAAATGTTGAGGGTCACAAAGCACTTGGTTGGGGACCTCCCAATCAGGCTTGGCACCTAGTTTGGGTGGTTCGGGCATAGTACGCTCTTGATTTAATGTCATCTTCAGAAAAAAATGTATACGAAGGTCACAAAAACCATGGCATTTTAAGGGGAAAATTTTGATAGAAGTGTTGCAGGATATCATTCTTTGGACAGAAAAAACAATCAGGCCAAGGAAAGCAACGTCTCCTCTAATCATCAACTAAATCTGTATAATAAATTGCACTAATCAATCTACTGTTTTAGATAAATTTGTAAATAAGTAGTGAAGTAATCGTTCTAAATAACACAGTTAATCAAAATAGGTGATGCGTAATTTGTTGTGTATCTTTGTTTATTTATTTTGGACATATGAGGTCTGATCAAAATTCTAAAAAGATATTGGGACTGATGTTATACTTTTGTGATGCTAAGGACTACCCATTTTCACTTTCGTAATGCTCATTGTAGTAGAGACTTTGTAATCACAGATACAACTATAGCATGTCGTTGAACAATAATGGTGTCAGATGCCTTCAAACATCACTCGTATTAATAGTACTTGCTCGATAATACTCACATGAAAGTAACCACCGTATAGTGATCTGAATAGCGAGATAGTATAGAGAATAGCAGCCTGTATAATAATAGAGGATAGAGTAGAAATGGTGATCCATATAAGTAATAGAGGATAGACTAGAAATGATGATCCATATAAGTAATAGAGGATAGGCTAGAAATGCAGATCAATCTAGACGTCACGTGACTTCCTATGTATGCATTTCCTCTATGGTCACATGGTTTACTTAATTCAATAATGGGATTGCCTGTTTTGCTCACTGGTGATCTATGTTCAAACTCAAGTGCAGCAACACTTTATTCCTATATAACAAAAAACAAAACGAATCAATCATATCAATTTGGTATTTAATTTCCCTCAAATTAGTCTGAAGCAACACACTTTATCCAGCATCATTTCCATTGATGGGAGCATTCCTGAAATACCTGGGGTGGGTGCTAGTGTCACATTCTCTTGGATCCCTGAAAATTTTGTTCTCAAGTGGGATTTGATTTTTGAAGAAAAAATTGACGCAAAGGACAAAATCTGTGGAATATGGAGTTTGTCAGACTCAGGGAATGTGGAGCATGGCCAAAATCTGCTGCACAATCTATGATCACCGATGGAAACTATGTGGTGTGGTGAGATGACTACTGTTAATTTAACAGTATTAAAGTAAACAAAATCATGAATTTACAGTAAAGGGGAGATAACACTTACAGAAGTCCCTGTTTTTATAATAATCTTACTTATTATAAAATGCAGATTGTGTGTGTGTGTGTCTGTCTGTACATTTATATATTGGATTGGAATTCCTACATTTTTCAACCGATTTCAACAAAACTTCACAGGACTGCGTAAAATTACTTTGCGGTGGTTCTGACAGCACCAAAAATTGGAAAAACACAATTGTTTTTGCACAAAATCAATTTGAAAACACTTAAAACATGACTCTGTCGCCAGAATGAAAGGGGGACAACTCATATTGAGTTATACTTATTATAAAACCCAGGTTGTTTGTGTGTGTGTGTTCGTTTATATACGGGATCGGATTTCCTACATTTTTCAACCGATTTCAACAAAACTTCACTTTTTTTGGCAGGTAGTGTTTCTTATTGTCTAGCACACTTTTTTCTTTATTTTTACATTCAGAATGCTTTAAAAATTCCATTTACAAGACAAGTGTTTATAATAAAATTCTATTCAATCAGTAGACTCATAACGATTGAAAACAATGTTTTTCTTTGAGTTTGGGTTTGACCAATTCGTAAAAAAAAAAAAAAAAAAAATCTAATTAAGACATGCGTGTCCATCAACCTTAAACAATAATCTTTGTCAATTTTATTTTTTAGTCTTCATGATGGTCGATACTTGATCTGTCTCTTACTGTTACATCCCCGGGCAACACCAGGCTCTCCTGCTAGTAAAATACAAATGTGCTGCAAGCTATTGTATCCTGTCATATATTTCTGCTATAGTTTCCACAAAGATGTTAGTAGATTATCGGTACTAGAATAGCAGAAGTATACATTTTGGCAGCAACGAAAGGGAATTGGAACTACGAGAAGTAAAATTTTTTAGATATATGAGACTGCAAAAACTTTTGGAGACAACTCACCAGACAAAAGCAAAAAAGGTGACGTGTTCACAGAGTTAGTTCAATGCTTGGATGACAGAAGTTTATCTCTTAATATAAGAGAAGCAAGAAATGACAGCAGAAAAGCTTGCAAGATTTTAAGGGCACACTACTTGGGGACAGGGACCCCCACCTGTCATTTCCCGTTTGTATAGAATTGACAACATTAACCAAGACAACAGAAGAAAGTTTAATGGACTATAGCATCAGAACAGAGACGATAGAAAATTTTCTCATGTCCGCAAGAGATAGTGTAAGTGATACTTTCCTTTCGGATATAATTTTAAAAAGGGTCACCCCCCCATCTTTCAAAACATTTGCAACTGTGGTGACACAAAAAGAGAAACAAACGACTTTCAGTAAATTCAAAGTAGCATTGAGAAATTTTGAAAACAAAAAATGCCTACAATCTACAACAGGTAAAGGTACGTGATGAAAACTGTATCATGAAAGTGTGGGGTTTATGTGGGTTTACAATAGCAACCCTTTCCACTCTCTGTGGGGTCTAAGTGTCCTGATAATGTAGGGCATGGGAGAATGGGCAAAATTATTTCATCAACTCTGGTTCCTTTGCCTGGTTGTGTCTGTTTTTACACTTTTTTTTGAAACAAAGGAATTCATTTCAGAATTGTGCCATGACTCCTGAATAGTTCACACGTGCGACTCATTTGACAATCTCTTTCTCTTCACTAACATTTAGGAATGATGACCTTTTGGCCTCTTATTTCTTTACTTATTTTTATCTTTTTGTTTTATTTTTCTTGTCTTTTTATTTCTTTACTTATCTTTTTATTTATCTTTCTTGTCTTTTTATTTCTTTATTTATCTTTCTTGTCTTTTTATTTCTTTATTTATCTTTTTATTTTTCTTGTCTTTTTATTTCTTTATTTATCTTTTTATTTATTTTTCTTGTCTTTTTATTTCTTTATTTATCTTTTTATTTTTCTTGTCTTTTTATTTCTTTATTTATCTTTTTATTTATTTTTCTTGTCTTTTTATTTCTTTATTTATCTTTTTATTTATTTTTCTTATCTTTGTTTTATTTATTTTATCTTTTTTTTAGTTATTTTTCTTATTTCTTTATCTTTTTATTTTTCTTATCTTTGTTTTATTTCTTTATTTTATCTTTTTTTATTTTTTTAGCTATTTTTCTTTTTTTGTTTTACTTCTTGATTTATCTTTTTATTTATTTTCCTTATTATTTTATTTCTTTATTTTATCTTTTTTTATTTTTTAGTTCTTTATTTTTATTTTCTTTTTGTTTTATTTCTTTATTATCTTTTTATTTATTTTTCTTTGTTTTATTTTTTATTTTTCTTGTCTTTTTGTTTTATTTCTTTATTCGTTTTTCTTCTTTTTGTTTTATTTCTTTGTCGTTTTGTTTATTTTCCTTATCTTTGTTTAATTTCTTTATTTTCTTATCTTTTTGTTTTATTTTTTTAGTTCTTTATTTTTCTTTTTTGCTTTATTTCTTTATTTTTCTTATCTTTTTGTTTCATTTCTTTATGGCAAACCATTTTGCTTTGCTAACTTTTCAACCCAGACCAAGATGCTTAGGATCAGATCTGTTCCAGCCAACCATCTCCAGTTCCAGCTCCATCCATTAACAGTGACCCCAGCCAGCCACCCTTGCCAGCAGGTATGATACGAGGCAAAATGTCCTTTTAAACGACTACAAAACTGTCCTTCCCAAGACAATACTCTTCAATGTTCTTCTCACCCACTACATGAATGCACAGAGATATTTTTTGCCTAGTGCACCATAACATTATTTTTGTCAATGTATTTTCTTTAATGAAAATAAACTTGGCAATATATATTTTTTACTCAAGTCTTTGCTTTGTTTCTTATTGTCTTCAATCATTCAATATCTGTTTGCGGGCCAAAATATTACCCGCAATGCAATCTTTGGTTGACACATGCGTTAACTATAAAGTACCAAATTAATCAACTGAAATGATTATTATTTGGGTTGATGTTATTATAGTTGTCGCCAGCAGTGAAAAAACTCAACAAGATTTGGAATTTCAGGTGCAGTAGATTTAAAATGAAATATTCAGGGATATTGTCATGGTTACTAGGCATTGGATTAAAGTGGAGAGATGGTTAAGCTAGAATGACTCAGATAGTCTACATAAAAAGACTGCTACAAAAATTCAATATGATGAAATATAAACCAAAGACAAAATATAAACCATGCAAAATTAGTGCCAATAAATTCGAAGTGAAGATTCCATCAAACTGACAAACTTAAAATTGTATAGAGAAATTGTTGGCAGCCTAATATACATGAAAACCAGACCTGTGTTATACAGTTACCAAGTTATCTCAACACATGTCAAACCCTAATAATGCCCATAAATTCAATAGAGCCACTTACCATCTATAAATATATTTTCTGAACCAAAGGAAATGATTTCATCAGTTTGTCAAGTACAAAGTGTTTATAATATTTCTGTTTTGAAGTTATGGAAAAAAAAAAAGACAATGCTGAGAAGTCTATGATAAGCAAAGCAGAGCTTATAAAAATGGTAAATGTTTAATTTGTTTTCAACATAATCAATAAATCCAGAAAAAGATTAGGTGAATGATTCTAACAAAATACTTGAGTAACGGCATTGATACAATGTTACTTGAAATGGTAAATTATTAAAAATGCAACTCCCTCAACATGTGAACATTAATATTTCCAGATTGTAAGGTGCCAATTTCACAAGAGAGATTTAAAAGAAGCCCGTAGCATTTGCTAACTTTGTTATGATCAACAAGCTAATCACTTCACTTATGCACTTCAGTTTGTCAATAAGACAACTTTTCAAGACACTCATTTGAAAAACAACTTTCATTATGTAATACTCAATATACAGACATTTTTTTTTACATTTACTGCATACACCCTTAGCTACAAAGTTTGTTAATGATTCAATCTAACTCTGAACAAAAAACTTGTTGCAAAAGTAATGTGCATTTTTTATAACTGAAATTTTCTCATAACAGGGCCATGCTACTGAGGCATGCAATCCAGTACTGTATTCAAATTCATAAAGTCTAGCTACCAAAGAGGAAAGTGCATCAGAACAATAGCCATAACAATATTTATAGCAAAACCACAAGAAAGCTACATTATTGTGGGAGAATGACAGGAGTCAAAATGCCAGATTAGGAACAATAACATTGCAGATTGTTGTAACTTAGGGGAGGGGTTACTGAATAGAATAATCAAACAAAGGTTGGTAATGAACGATAATACTTAGTACAAGAACAATACATTTAAGATTCACCAGCGGCATGCAGAAGTAGTCAACTGCTAGAAGTGAGTCAAGTGAATTCCGCAATGAATCTTCAACGGTATTATCATCCATAGGTATGCTACAACACAGATTCTTCTTTGGATTTTATCACAAATCTCTAAATACATAGCAGAAGCACCCAACCAGATGTGGCAACAATATTCAGTGCATGGATTAAAGGTAGACTTATAAACGTGTAAGATAGATTCTGTCAAGAAAAATTGTTTAGCACAACTGTGATGCAATTTTCTTAGCAGCAGACCCAGCAACTGATTCAATATTTCCACTTTATATCAGCGAAAACTGATAGCCTAAGAAGATTATAAGATTATAATAATATAATAATAAACAAATAATCATTGATTTATGCTTCCATACCTCACTTAATAAAAAGATTTATCTTTCCAGATTTAACTTATCATAATTCAGGGACATTGTCATGGTTACTAGGCATTGGATTAAAGTGGAGAGATAGTTAAGCTAGAATGACTCAGATGGTCTACATAAAAAGACTGCTACAAAAATTCAATATGATGAAATATAAACCAAAGACAAAAACCCTACAAAATTAGTGCCAATAAATCCGAAGTGAAGATTCCATCAAACTGACAAACTTAAAATTGTATAGAGAAATTGTTGGCAGCCTAATATACATGAAAACCAGACCTGTGTTATACAGTTTTCAAGTTATCTCAACATATGTCAAACCCTAATAATGCCCATAAATTCCATAGAGCCACTTACCATCCATAAATATATTTTCTGAATCAAAGGAAATGATTTCATCAGTTTGTCAAGAACAAAGTGTTAATAATATTTCTATTTTGAAGTTAGGTAAAAAAAAAAAAAAATGACAGTGCTGAGAAGTCTATGATGAATAAGGCAGAGCTTATAAAAATGGTAAATGTTTAATTTGTATCAATATGATCAATAAATCCAGATTAGGCGAATGATTCTAACAAAATACTTGAGTAACGTCATTGATACAATGTTACTTGAAATGGTGAATTATTAAAAATGCAACTCCCTCAACATGTGAACATTAATATTTGGATTAAAATGGAGAGACGGTTAAGCTGAAATGACTCAGATGGTCTATATAAAAAGACTGCTACAAAAATTCAATATGATTGATTATAAACTGAAGACAAAACCATGCAAAATTAGTGCCAATAAATCTGAAGTGAAGATTCCATCAAACTGACAAACTTAAAATTGTATAGGGAAATTGTTGGCAGTCTAATATACATGAAAACCAGACCTGTGTTATACAGTTACAAAGTTAACAGAGCAATGATAGCAAAGACAGATAAATATTCTTTTCGAGAAATAAACTACATAGCCCAATTTACTAGTAACTGTAACATATCAGATGATACTTTGCTACCCAAGGTAACTGTAATATATCAGTTGATGTTTTGCCGACAAATGTCAATACAGATTGAATAGATTCAAGCATGACAGAAAAATAAATCTCCTTTCAAGATCCCTATTAAAGAAAAAACTACACACAACCCTTGCTGCAGAAGATGAGGCCTCTCCCAGCACTTTCACACTCAAATTTCTCGTTCATCCCATGGGAACAAGTTGAGAAATCTCCCTCTACAAAACATCTACTCAAGAACTTTGTTAACTGGGGAAACCCCACTTTTGTTCCTACAAAATGATATTTTGCACTCTTCTTTCAACCAGAAATAAAAGCTGTTGAACAGTTATTTTGAGCCTTGGGTTTTGTTTATTCCACTCTCACTGCCGAGCACAAATACATATGCAACTAGGAAAAATTCCTACAAATAACTATAAATATAAATTTTGAAAAAATGCATTTTCTGCACATTTCTTTCATTTGCTCTCATCATATATATATTTACTATAGGTTGAGAAAAAAAAGTTCTAATCCAGTTTTGTATGTTTGGTTTTATCAAAATTTTGTAAATAGCTTTTTAAAGCAATAAAGATTGCTGAAGGAATATACAGTAATAGCAGTATGAAATGGACAAAGCCCGACAATTATTTTAAGACATATTTATACGTTCTTTTTATAGATACAACTATTTAAGTAAATGCTCTGTTTATAATAAACAGTATTAACAACATTTACCGGACTGAATGTCTAAGAAATTTCCATAGAAAATACGCATCCTCTGACAGGAATCGAACCTGTATCCTGGACGGAACCGTCATATAGCCTGACTTGCTTTTGCCAATTGAGCCACAGAGGAGCATTTTGGTTAGCAAGGTCGATTTTACTGTTTTTAACTCCAATTCTCCACGATTTTCTCTCGTACATTCATATCTGTTCGATGAGTATCCAAATGTAAACAAATGACATCACACATTATGAAATGGACAAAGTCCGACAATTATTTTAAGAAAACTGGACTTTTGACGCACTGTTTGTTTTTTTGAGAGTATTTGTGTTAAACTCTGTCCGTTTATTAAAAAAGGTGCAGAATTATCTTGATACTTGTTACTCTCCATATTTTCTAGATTAGGACCTTCAAATTACAAAAAAAAAAAAACCCCAAAGTATTTTTGAAAATATTTGTTCATCGTAGTAGTAAACTTATTATTCAACATTTTTACTTTTGGGGTCTGTCTATATTTCTGAGATGAGGTATTATGTACAGTATTTACATTATTCGGACGATTGTCCTCATCTTTGTCGCCATATTTATCACAACGTTTCGGCCGGCCGTTGTACGCTCCGGCCTTCTTCAGGTGGTTGGAATTTCGAACTGGACCCTTTATTTCGCTCACTGGGGTAGACTGTTCTAGTTCCAAGGACACATGGCACAGTGGATAAAGGCGTTGGTTAGATCCAGTGACAAGACCCAAAGAGTGGGAGTTCAATACCCGGTTAAGGCAGTGGAGAACTTTCAGAGGGAAAATTAGCAGGAGATAACTGATAACTGACATCCATCAAAACATGGCACATGGAACTAGAACAGTCTACCCCAGTGATCAAAATAAAGGGTTCAGTTTGAAATGCCAACCACCTGAAGAAGGCCGGAGCGTACAATGGCCGAAACGTTGTGATAAATATGGCGACAAAGATGAGGACAATCGTCCGAATAATGTAAATTTTTACTTTTAATTATGAAATTGTTTTATTCATTTTTTTTTTTTGCTTTTTATTTGAGAAATCTTGTAGAAAATCTATTCTTTCAATAGGAAACTTCTGAAACTTGGTTTAACCGTGATTTGAACTTGCAATTGCTACCACTTTATTACAAATTCCTGCAGAAATTAAATTAAAACCCACAGAAGGCAGTAAAATGATTAAAATAAAATCAGTTAATTTCTGGGATGAAAAGTTATCAGTATGTACATTTGGACTAATGTCTTTCTCCTTGTTATCCCAATGTTTCAGCCATTAAGCTTTTCACCCATCTTCAGGTTTGTATCAGTCTACAAAAAATTTCAGGGATTTTCAATCTGAACCCTTTATAACATCTACAAGGGTAAATTGTTCTCATTGCACTCATGCAGTTATTTCTCACCCTGTTTTGAATAATCATGTGAATGAAAGTGTTGGTTTGTGAATTTGGTGACACGGTAACTATGAGTTCAATTCCTGGGTCAAGTAGTACAGATTTAGTAGAAACAGGAGAAGCAATATCAGAGCAGCACTAAATAAGATATCCCTTGACATGAACAGCAGAATGAGAACAATCTATACTTTCATAGATTAAGTAAATGGCTTAAATTACAATACCCTGAAGGTTAGTCAGGCACCTGAAGGCAGGAGAACACAACAGCCAAAGAGCTGTGACAATAGCAACAAAGATGAGGACATTTGTTCAAATGTAATATTTTTTGCATGATTTGAATGAAAAATAAAAAATATAATCTTGTAAAATTTTTAATGTTGATTCAAACATATAGTTTCTTTCTTAGCTGTAATTATATTTTGCACTGATTGGAACTGGAAAATAATCCATAGCCCACTCAAGAATATGGCTGATTTCCAGCAAGTCCTTGCAGATTATCTTTTAGACAGCTTAGCCTCACTTTAAAAATAGTTTTTTTCTCCAGTGTATTATCTCATATGTTATGGAATCATGTAAAAATGTCAATCCATACACTTTGTGGTTCATACCCTGGTTCTATGTGATATGCTCATTTCCACATAAAATTCACAAAAATGCTGATTCATAACATTTGCCCAAATATAGCTTATCTATTTTCCAGTGTTTGTCAGTATTTGGACTTTTAAATGAAAGTGAAAAATGCTGGTAATCATATAAAATGATTTTCCTTTGGCGTTTTTTCTATGTGTCTTTTCAGATTAAAAATTGTTGATCCACACACTATCCCAAGACTATGGATTTTCTCCAGTATGTGTTCGCATGTGTATTTTTAAACTGTAATTTCGTGTAAATGATGATCCACACACTTCACAAGAATAGGGTTTCTCTCCAGTGTGAATCCGCATGTGTTTAGATAAATGTGAACTCTGTGAGAATGCAGACCCACAAACTTTACAAGTGTAAGGTTTTTCTCCAGTGTGAGTTCGGATGTGTGCCTTTAGCTCTGAACTTGTTGAAAAGGCTGAATTACACATTTTGCAAGAATATGGTTTCTCCCCAGTATGTGTCCGCATGTGTCTTTTTAAATTAGAATTCAGTGAAAATTTTGATCCACACACTTGACAAGAGTAGGGTTTCTCTCCAGTGTGTGTTCTTATGTGTGCTTTCAGATCTGGCTTCAATGAAAATGTTGATCCACACACTTTGCAAAAAAATGGTTTCTCTCCAGTATGTGTTTGCATATGTATTTTTAAACTGATCCTACGTGAAAATGCTGAATCACACAAATGACAAGAATATGGTTGTTCTCCAGTGTGTGTTCGCATGTGCTGACTTAGATGTGAAGTCTGCAGAAATGCTGAACCACATACTTTGCAAGGATATGGTTTCTCACCAGTATGTGTCCGCAGGTGTTTACTTAAATGTGAGCTTTGTGAAAATGCATACCCACACACTTTACAAGTGTAAGGTTTCTCTCCTGTGTGTGTTCGGGTATGCACTTTCAACTCTGAACTTGTTGAAAATGCTGAATTACAGATTTTACAAGAATATGGCTTCTCTCCAGTATGTGTTCGCATATGCTTTTTTAAATTTGAACTCACTGAAAAGGCTGAACCACATACTTGACAAGAGTAGGGTTTCTCTCCAGTGTGTATTCTTACATGTGCTTTCAAATCTGCACTCGTTGAAAATCTTGACACACATACTTTACAAAAAAATGGTTTCTCTCCAGTATGCGTCTGCATGTGTATTTTTAATGTGAAACTCTGCGAAAATACTGCTTCACACACTTGACAACAATATACTTTCTCTTCAGTATGTTTTTGTGTGTGCGCTTTTAAATCTGAAACTGTTGACTATGTTGGCCTACAAATTTTACAAGGATATGGCATCTTCCTGGTATATGTACATATATGTATTTTCAAAATAATTTTCTGAAAATATTGATCCACACACTTGAAAAGAGTTGGGTTTGTCTCCAGAATGCTTCAGCATGTGAACTTGTAAGCGTGAATTGTGGATAATTGTTGACTTACAAATTCGGCAAAGGTAAGATTTTCCTCTTTCATATGTCTCCATTTGACTATTTAAATATGTATTTTGTTTTAAATCAGACATTACAAACGAAGATTTTTTTGTTCAGTGTGTTTACAAATGTTTTTTTATCTAAATTAGAAATCTGGATATTCTGACCCACTTGCTTAAAATCTGTAATTTAGTATATTTAGCATATTTGCATATGCGCTTTCAAATTTAGCATATTTGTATATGTGCTTTCAAATCTGAAAATATTACTAAACTTTTCTTTCTAGTGTGTATTGCATTGGTAATTTAAAAGGGTATTTCATTGAAAATGGTGATTTCCCAGCTCAAGAATTTAGCATTTCTTTCCAATTTATAAATAACAACTTGATAAAAGTGCAGTGTAATATAAATTATGAGAATATGGATTTTAAATAATGCCTTTGTCTATATATGTTTAAAAATAAAACTATTTAGGTTATGTCCATGGAATTAATTCATTTCTTTGCCACCACAACTGATATCTGCAAATAAAAACAGAAATATTATTACAGAGAAACAGTATTGTGCATTGTTTATGATTATAAATAACACAATAAACTCCGGCAGATCTCATACGACATGTTCAGTCATAGATTTTATAAACAAATTTTCTGTAACTACAACTAAATAGAGTTTAAAGAGTTGCGTTTTTTTTTTCTTAAGAGATATAAAACAGATAAATAATAAAACTGATAACAGGAGATATAAAACTAACAAAAAAAAAATAAGGAAAACTGTTTACACGCTAACATTTAACCAATAAACCATTAGACACAGAACTGGTGGACTGTGTCTAAAAATATTGGTTACCAGGAGACAAAGGAGGCCCACCCACAACTAAAATGCTATCAGTTAATTTTCATAATCTCTATCTATAAAAGGCAGCATTTGTGTGTGTGTGTGTGTGTGTGTGTGTGTGTGTGTGTAACAAATGCATGGCCGCAATTTTTGACGGATTTGCACCAAAATTTACATGCACATGCTCCAACTTAGTGGGAACGCCGAGACTGACGTTGCATTTCCCAACGCCTATTGATAGTGGAAATAATCGATTTTTTCATGCTTCTACGGCAGTTTTCCTGTAGTTTGCAGCCATTTTGTACTGGCCAGAGTGAGAGCCTATAGCTGGCTGCCACAAATAGGCAGGAAGATTCTATTGGCCAGCATGAGAGCCAACAGATGACTGACACAAATGTTAACTAGCATGCTAGCAAGCAAAAAAAAAAAAAAAAAAAAAAAAATCGACAGCTGCATTCATCACAAGTGGGAAAACATGGCACTTTACTCCAATTGGCTCATTCACTTGCTTAAACTCAATGTTGATTCTGATTCCGCAGAACTGGGTTGGGTGTGAAAAAGTATTTGTTGTTAACATTCTTTTTTCATTTGGTTTTTCCAGTTACAAGTCCTTTTTTAAAGCTGATCATTTTGTGTTTATTTTGTTTAGTTCTTTTTTCGTAACAAATTTAATGTTTAGTATAGAGCTTAGAAAAAATTCGCAGTGTGAGATAGGCAAGAAGTAAGGCATGTAGCAACATCAGCATGGCAAAGGGCACTCCTTTAAAGGCAAGGAAGAGCAAAAATATTTTAAGTCAAGTGATAGTGATTGCTGTACGAGTCGTACAATTTTTGAATCAAGCACAGGCAACACCGGGCTATGCTGCTAGTCAACACTAAATCTCAGGCTAATACATCAGCCCATATGACAGTCGGCTCTTCAGCATGTCCCATCTGTGGACTTGTTTGCAAATTCCATGCAGGATTGTTGTCTCATATGAAACATAAACATAAAAATTGAACTGAAATACACTCAGATGTCGAAAACGACGGGAAAGCCCATCATCATCATCATATACAAACGTGTGTGTATATATATATATATATATATATGACATGAATAGATTAAAAGAGATAAACATGAATAGAACTATATTCTTTATTCCACAGTTATACACACATGTAAGCAAAGAGACGGTTTGATGAACATGAAGTTGTTGCTAAGCTTTTCTTTTTTTCTTGTCTCAAGCTATGATTTTATTGCTCAGCCCAGAGTAGCAGTTGTCTAGACAATATGAGAGAAGAATTTGTTATTTCAATGTACTATTTCAAACACATTCAAATTGTGTGTGTGTGTGTGTGTGTGTGTATGTATGCTTGTTTATACATTAAATGCCACAAGCACATAAAAGTCACTTACGCACACCACAGACATTTACATTATATACACACATGCAGTCACAGCATGACAGAAGATCAGATCTTCTTTTAAATATATACATCTTTAGCAATGTTTAACTTTCATACCCCCCCAAAAAAAATGGTGCATCAAAATCCTTATTCCCTTGATACTGCTATTACTGTATACACTTTGATTCACTTGGCAATGTTTATTGTTTTAAAAAAGCAATGATTAGAATTTTAATAAAACCCAAATATATGAAAGGGGATTTATACATTTTCTTTATTCTTGAGAATTGACAACAAAGATGTTAAACACTATTTATTTATTAGATTACTTATTTACAAGAATAATTTTGTATTTACAAGATTATAAAAAAATGTATCCAACTATAATGAATGTTTTTGTAGTTATTTATAAAACAGTAAATAATATTGCATAGTATTTGGTTTACATATTTTGATGATTTTGTAATTTTTATAAATTTTTGAATAAAAAGATTTCAGCAAACATGGATAAACATGCCCACGAAAAGACAGTGTCAAAGGGACTGTTTATCCCATGAGACCACTTTTTTAACTACCTTCACTCTGGAAATGTTTATTGTTTTAAAAAGCAATGATTACAATTCTAATAGAACCTGAACATATGATAAAAATGAATTTAAACATCTTTTTTATTTTTTTCTTGGGAATTTACAACAAAAATATTAAACACTATTTATTAGATTGTTTATTAACAAAATTTATTTTTTTATATTTACAACATTAAAAACTAATGCAATATTTATCATTTACCAATTTATAAAGAAATAAGCGAGAAACAATTTTTCTTCATAAATTTATAAACATTTACTAAATTATTAAAATATGTGAACCAACTATAATGAAAACGGTTTTCAGAAAACCTTATTCTTTACCATTTTATAAAGTTTGAATCAATTGGCAATTAGCACGTTTATCCATGTTTGCCAAGATTTCTTTTCAAATATATTTCTTTAGGTAAATGATAACTATCACATTGTACTTGGTTCACATATTTTTATAATCTTGTAAATAAATATTGCCGAGGGAATGTTAAAGTAATAGCAGTATCAAGGGAATAACAGTATCTTTTGAGTCTTTGACATACCGTTTTTTTACAGACACGAAATGTTTTTTAACATTGTTGAAAATGTTGTCAGCCATAGAAATATGTTGTCTTTGAAAAATAAAAAATATATAAATAAGTTGAGTATGAGAAAAAAAAATGTCTTTTATAAAAAGAAACTGTCTTTACTCCTTTATAATAAAAGTTTTAGCACTAATAATAATTGCATCGTTTTGAAAGTAGAGGTCTTACAACAACAGGTTATCTAAGGTGACATAACAAATTTTTAACATGGCCTCGACGAAGTAAGCAATCTATTAAAAATTAAACGATGAATTCCTCTGTTTCTAGAGATTAACAACATTAATATTAAGGATATTTTTTTAAAATCGATTAAGTTTTCGGAAATAACTAAAAGAATTTAGCAGCAAAAGCCAAAAAAACTTTTTTTTTTTATCAGACAAATAATAAAATAAAAGTTAAAACAAAAAATAGGTTGACAAACATAAAAAAAATCTTTTATTTATTTATTTATTTACACTACAGTTTATTTCCAATCTTTGGTATAATTTACGAACCCAGCAAAATATTCAAAACAAAAAGTAATTAATTAATACAAGAAGCCTAAAATAAACTTTATTTATGCGTGGAATCATTTTTTTTAAACAACGTGTATTTATTATTATTCACGTGCAAGAAGAAGCATTTTATTTCAATATTCCATAAAATTACGGCAAATATGAGAAAATTTTTTACTATTAATTTGTTTTTTAATAATAAATTCACTAAAATTCAATCAATTATGCAATATTTAAAAGTATCATTATTATTATTATTAAATTCTAAATGAATTTCTGTAGATTTTTTTTTTTTTTTGTCAATGACGGGTACGGTATTACTATTATTAGTCAAATTTCTACAGTTTTTTTTAAATATTTTTCAAAATTTAACAAAAAGGTTTTATAAAATACTTTCTGCAATTCTTCTTTCTTCCAGACAGTTTAAAAAAAAAAAAAAAAAAAAAAAAATGGAACAAGATCTTGTGCCCAATTGAAATGTATTTTTAGTCCTGGGTAGCATCTTGCAAAAAAAACTTTTGATGGCAATGTAAAACGAAAACAGGAGGGGGAAAAAAAGACAAACTACAGTACACTTCATCTAACATTCGTATTATTATGTAATCAAAAATAAAATAAAAAAATAAACGAGCATTAATTACACTTACTGCTGCCTTTCGTTCGTCTGATTAATCTTAATTACGGAAAAAACCTTTAGATTTGAAATGAAGTTAAAATTTATTTAAAAACAAACGGATGATTTAGAATCGAACAAAAATATCTTCAGAGGAACGAATGTCAAGGGAGATAATTAATTAAAAATATACGCATTTAAAAAAAATTCTTAAAAAGTCAAGTTTTCTCAAAGGTAGGCTCATTAATTATTTCATTCAATATAAGAATTGAACAAATTTTAAAGTGTAAATTTACAAACACAACATTTATATAGGTACCTCCAAAAATCGCTAAAAAATAGGATACATGATAAAAAAGAATGTACAAAACTTTATGGTCAAAATCTTTGCATCGAAAGATGAAAGGTTTTTTGACGTAACTTTTTTTTTTTTATTAATCTTTTTATAATCTTCGAAATTGTATGGGAAACTTCAGCTTCTTTTTGCGGTGAAAAACACATTGATTCTGGAAATTCATGCAAAAATCAGATAATTGTTGAATTTTTAATGAAACTTTCAGAACATTTTCACACATGAATAACATTTATTTTATTTTTTTTTACTTTTTTTAGAAAATATTTTTCATATCTGTTGCTTCCCACCCACACTTTTATGAAATTTTGAGAAATTCTTTTTTGTATCACTTAATATTTATATTAGTTGTAAGGACAAGTCCTTGGATAATTTAAATTATCAATTTTTTTTTGGACAAACTACAGGATCCCCAGTTACAGAAAATAAGTTTTGAAATTGACTGTTACCTGAAGATGGTCCGAGAGTACAAAAACCAACACATTCACACCAAAGATGAGGTCATTAGCCACTTATTGTTCACCACTTTTTTCATTAACTTTTTTATTTTGTTCATTAAAAATATATTGAAAAACCTTATTATACTCTGCTTCAAATGAAACCTCGTCAAATATGGATCTTCATACCTGCATATAAACGGAGTATCAAAAAGACAGTTTCTCTTAATGACACTGCTGTAGCGACGGGGTTACCAATATTGTAGCGGGTGTGTACTACATACATTTAACTTTGGCTAGGAAAAGCGGGATTAAGGACAATGCGTGGACTCAATACAATTTATATTTGACGTAAAATAGCACATAGTATAAAATACAAAACAGAATGTAATGATTTCAAAACATAACAATTGAATTTATTAGTGTTTGGTGTACAAGCATATAAGCTGAAAGTGTGATAGAGTTATGTCTCTTAGATTTGGAAATATTTGTACTTGAGCTCATAAAGTGAAAGTAATTATTAAACTGTAGTTTAGAAGAATAAAGTTCCTTTAGCATGTTAGCAAATGTGAGTTGTAAACCTTGGTAAGAGTTCAAAAGAGATTTTAGAGTTCGTACTTGTGCGAAATGGTAATGTTCTTTAACGTCTGACTGCATGGTCAAGACGGGAGTTATTGAAAGTTACATCTTGGCAGCAAGGAGAAAGATGAATGATAAACCGAAGAGAGCTTACACGTGTTTTGTTTATGTAAGATCGTGTATCACATGACCGGCTCAGATCAAAAACAGATTTGTCGCATGCAGCTGGTTTGATTGGTCGGAGCTGACCAATCAACGAGCTAGTTTCGAGTAAATTAACCAGTGAATGCTTGTTGCATGATTTCTATGTCCTGTGTGTATGTAATGTGGTGGTGATTACCACAGGGGAAGAGTGCATTTTCCAATGGGGTGTAACTGACAAATGTGGAATCTTCCACACTGCTATTATTTTAACTACCTTCATACTTCAGATATGTTTATTGTTTTGAAAAGTGATGACAGTATAAGTAATACAGTGTAACCTGGATATAAGAGAGTTGTCGGGACTGGAGAAGAAGTCTCTTATATCCGGGTTTGGTCTATTTTATATACATTAACACAGGCTCTAATTTGGGACCAGAGAAAATCTCTCTTATATCCGGGTTTCTCTTATATCCGGGTTACACTGTATAATAAATAGTGTAAACACTTCAATAAATAGATTTATTATTTTTGTTGACAATTCTCAAGAACAAAGAAAATGGTATAAATTCACTTTAAAATGGTTAGGTTTTATTAAAATTCTAATCATCACTTTTTAAAACAATTAGGTGGTATTTTATTCAGGACTATAAAATGATGAAACATAAACTTGTTCTCTTTTTGCTCTGAGATGTAGTGGTGACAAAAAAAAAAAATCACTCTTCTTCTTTGGGGAGAAACAACTACTTAATTTCCACCGAAGCATTTGGGCACTTCGACATGGTATGGTTAGCATACATGTCACATTAAATCAATTACAACTGAATAGTGAGTTCAATCTCTGCTGGGTACTCCATACTCATAGCTTTGTGCCATATCTAAGCTACATTTAGTAAGTTGCCGCATCAATGTAATTTTCTCTTCCTTTCTGATCTATAGTTTTCTTTATGTAGATGTATATATTAAATACACAAGTTTAATGGTTCTATCTGATTGAGTGACTCCAGAATTTCATGTTAAAATACTCATTAGGGCGAGATGATCGATAAATATAAAATTATGTATATAAAAAACAAAACCATTGTATGTTAAATTCATTTATTTTGAAGGTTCACAGCCTATTCTGTTATGTCTGATACCACCATTTCATTACCTTTGAAAACAACAGCTGTGTTTCCAGCAAAATTTTCATTAAATGAATGAGAAATCAGAAAGCCAAGTTCGAATTCCAGTCCTTGGGAAAGGTATCTCTTCTCTCCCCAGCTATGGGTTGAATAGACTCGGCCCAATAGCCTTGATTGGTAACCAGTCTACTTGTTATGCCATAATACCTATTCTATTGTAATAGACTCTCCCACAGATAATAAGTAGTATTAGCAGTCGCCAGTTTGGCTCAGTGGTGTTCAGCGAGTCAGTCGATATTGGACATTGAAGTACCAACCATCACAACTAGATTGCTGCATCATTAACTCTTTTTCCAAGTTCCTAACGTTTTGTACGTCGAACTTAATTTAGGACGACTTATTGAAATACAAGCCTCCACTGTGAAAACTACTCTACAACACTACTGTAGGAAAATTGTCTGCTTAGTAATGAATCAAAAGAGACCATTGTAGGTTATCTGAGGAACCCTTTTGCCCTGGCCAGTGGCCTGTGTAGAGGCCATTCGCCCAGTGGTGTCACGTTAATAGGATTACCATATATACTCGCAGATAGGTCACCCCCTTATTTTATGGCTTAATTGATGATTTACTGTTGACTCGCAGATAGGTTGCATTATAATCTGGAAAGTTAGTAAGAATTATTAGATATCTACCTTAACAATTAAACTATGAATTTGGTTACCAACTATATTGCTGCACAATGCAAAATAGTGCAAACGTTTTGAGTACTAAATTCATGCTCTTTGTTATTTGTAAATAACACTTAAGAATGCCTTTTATGAAACAACCATTAAAGAAAATTATCTCATAAAGAATATATTTCATTTCTTTAAGTCATATGTTCTGTTTTATTATTCTCATTGATTCTTAATTGTTAACACTACTGCTAAAAGAATTATGGTAGAGTTTATACTTACTAAAATGTTTTTGCAACACGCTGATGCAAGTTGAAATCTGAGCAACATTTAATATTGTTGAAGATAAAACTAATATTTTTGTTGAGACTTACAAACTCTATATTTTGTTCAATTTCACACACCAATGAAATTTAAATAATGTGATTTGTTTCAAAAATTACTTGAACAAAAACCCTACTTTGTGGTTTAATAATTTCTTTAATTTAATAGGACTTCATGGAAAAAATATTTTTTTTAGGAAAATTTCTTTTCTTTTCCTTTTTCCATTTTAACAGCAAAAATAGATTCTTAAGACTTCTGACGCTTGAGTGTGTAACATACAACTGGCCATGTGTAAATATTTCTTTCTGGAGGTAAATTCCAACTTTTTGAAGCATTTAGCCTTGTGATTTGTTTATAGTTCTTGCAAACACAAAGCGAACTGGAAACTGGATTCTTGTTGTTACGGTCAACAAGCCAAACCCCTAACCCTCCATACACTTTACACTTATAGTGAACCATCTCTTTCTTTCTCTAGCTGTGACATTCACTCACTCTATCAACTTGTTGAAATCAACAGTCAGATGAACAATTAGGCAGATAACTGACAGACCCTAGAAACAGAATTGGGTGAGATCTAAAAATAACATCTCACTCACATGCAGAATCACATGATCTAATATGAAAAGTTGAATGGGAAAAATATCAGAAAAGTCAGTTGGACAGCAGAGAATTTTTGGGTACCCTGTAAGTACTAGTGAGCTAGCCAAAATGAGCTGACTCATTTTATAGTCCACCAATAGAAGGGTTAACCAATCAGAAAGCTCAAAATATTCAATCCGACGTGTATAAAAGCAGGCATTTTGTTTTTTCTACCAAAATATTTCCACAGCCAACCTGATATCGAAGACTTAAAGAATTAACAGCTGCTACTTTCTTCGAATCTACACTGCCAACCTCTGATATTGAAGAGATTACGGACTTCACTGGATTCTATATTCAGAGACTACGGCAAACATGGTCAACAAACAACACCCCCTTTTTTTTTGTTATCTTCAACGAAAAGGGATTGTATAATGAAGTCTAGTCCTAACTCACACACTATGGACATATATTTGATCACATACATTACACATCTTTGCACACAGACATATTCCCTATGTTGTTCTGTTATATCCAGTAAATCTTATTAAATTGTATTCTGGTGTTTGTCATTCCTTACTCTTGGTTATTTCTCCTTATCAGTGTATTTATTCCTGTGAAAGAACACACCACTAATGAAGTGGAAACCTTGGCCATATCTTTTGGCAACAAATCATTATTTTTTTACCATTTTTCTTTTTATATTTTGTGTTGCAGCAATCGGTTCATAACATTGTATATATACAAACTTAAAGACAAAATATGCAAAAAAAACAATATTGCATTTTTATTAAATAAGTATTTGTTATTTTAATCATTAAATTGTTTTTAAAATAGTGGGAGTATTTTGTATGTTATAAAATAATAAAAAATGTTTAAATTTTTTCCAAAAAAAAAATTAATGAAAATTTATTGCACTAAACTTAGTGCAATAAATTTTCATTAATTTTTTTTTAATTGGTTTTAATTTAAAATTTTAATTTCATTAATTTTTTTTTTTAATTGGTTTTACTAGGGTGCCTAACTAGGCACTCTAGTAAAACCAATTGTACCTTTTACCCGTTTACCTGTTACACTTCTCCCCAAAATTTGGTTTTCATGAGTCGATATATAGCTATTTTAGAGGGTGTGATAGATAGACTAACAGAAGTCACAAAATTTTATATATAGATAGATAATAATGAAAGATATAATTAAATTATAATTTTAATTTAAAATTGGAAACTTTGTTGTCCGAGTTTTATATATATATACAGTTTTACTATGTCTTGAGCCTCTTGCCAGAAAAAATACTGTCACTCTGGCCCTCTACCAAAAAAATTTTGATCCATGTTTTAATGTGACAGATTTCACCATGCAATCTAAAACACTAAAGACCATGTCCAATTGAATCAGCATCCTGAGCACTCCTAGATGCAAAGGAAAGATCTGAATTTAATATTGTCTTTAATATGTGGATAGTGTATATGTTCAATTTACTTATTATGAAAGAAAACTTTGTTCTTACAACAGTCATTAAATTTCTCATCAAATGTGGAATGAACTACAAAACTAGTCAACTTTCCATTTTTCACAATTAAGTTGCTAATGCTTACTTTCTTTAATCAATCTTACCTTCTGCTTGTTAACGTCTCTTCTGTTAATCATAGCTTCACAGGTTTTGTGCACTACATAGTAATGGACACTGGCTTTTATATAGAGAGTTTACTAGTCTTACTAGAATTGCTTACATAGACTGGTATACTTGTAATAAAAAAAATAGGGAAAAATATTTTTTTGTACATTAGCATTCTTTAGAAGTTCCTTAGGCCACAACACTTGTCAGAATAAAAAAAAAATATTGATTTTACTGATCCAGAAAGTGGCTTCTGTCTATAATATTGAAATATTGTCAAATCAATCTGACTTTTACAGAATTATCAGGCTTAACTATTTTGCATGCAAAAAGAAATTTTGTGAGGGGTGTAAAAAGATTTCTTTTAAATAAAGAACAAATGGACATATATTCCTTAAAAAACACACACACACATATATATATATATATATATATATATATATAAAAGTGAACATAGAAGTCAACACTTAGAGGCGACAGTCTGTTTCATGCTATATGCAATCATCAGGCCACGTGTGCTGTTATTTTTCTTGGCTATTTATACATATACAGGTCAGTGGTGCATTGTGGGTGGTCTATTATGGCGGTTATTTTACCGGAAGTTGTTTATTTTAAAAAATTGTTTATATCACTTATTTAATAGTTTTGTTTGGTTTGAGAATTTAATTAAAGCTATCTGTTCCGTTTTGGGTATTGGTTGTTGTAGTTTTATTCTAACTATTATTTTGGCAGAAACCAAACGACGATTGCATATAGCATGAAACAGACTGTCGCCTCTAAGTGTTGACGTCTATGTTCACTTTTTTATATTTACACACGCTCTATCTCTGATATCGCACTTTATCTTTTATCCGATAAATATAGCACACCTTAAACAAAATGGCTATTTTTATAGTGATTTTATAACATACTTCATATATATATATATATATATATATATATATATATATATATATATATATATTATTCTTCATTTAAGATAAGTAAATCTTAGCCTCAAATGTTCGTACATGTGTTCCTGAAAAAATCTGATATGGTAAAAAACATTTTTAAAAATAACATGACATTTCTAAATAACTGTTAGTTCTAATAACTATGTAAAAGTAATGAATCAATTTTACACTATATCCATACTATGAACAGGGCCCACCCTTCTAAAAGGATAAAACCCCAATATTCTTGTTTCTTCTGACAAGTACCATGGTCTAAGGAATGTCTAAAAAAATGCTAATGTACAAAAATTATTTAAAAAAACATTTTCCTTTTTTTTTTTTTTTTTAAGGAGTAGACCAGTCTATTTGAATAGTAGTGTTTTATGCCATCTTCATACATTCTAGGTCAATACTTGTTTATGCCATGTTTTTTCAGGATATTGGCAATCATGGCTTACCATAATTCCCTATCCTTATGCTATTACCCTTTACTCATCTTGCCTTCAATATGTCCTGTGTGTGTCAAATTTTCCAAGCCCTCTTTCCTCATTATGTGACCTAGAAATTTTAATTGTCTCTTTATGATGTTAAGCCCAAGTCTCCTTTTTGTTTCCATTTTCTCTAGAACTTCGTCATTGTTCAGCGGATCGTATTCTCATCATCCTTCTTTAGTACCAAATTTCTGTTGCTTTTTATCTGTGAGAAGTTTGTCCAACATTCACTGCCATATAGACGTGGTATTATGTAACAGATCAGTACTCTTTTACAAACCGCCAGCATGAACACGTGTGTTGTATATACATTCAAGTTTCATTTCATGTTTTATAAGTGCTCAATGTGGCCACCACCGGCAGCGCGGACAACATGAAGCTGATATGAGAATTCCTCCCAAACGCGCATCAGTATGTCACGGTCCACCGTGTTGATTGCAGCTGTTATTCGATCTTTCAAGTCATCGATACTTGCTGGAACATAAAGTTGGTCTTTAACATACCCCCACAAGAAAAAAAATCACACACAGTGAAGTCCGGGGATCTGGCAGGCCAAGCACAGAGAGCAAGGTCTTTAGCACCTCTCCTCCCAATCCATCGCTGAGGCACGTTTTCAGTTAGATAAGCTCTAACCCTGAGATGCCAATGGGGTAGTGCTCCATCTTGATGAAAAATGAAGTCATTCAAATCTGCTTGCAGTAAAGTGAATAGCCAGTTTTGGAGCATTTCGAGATTTGTCCTGTAACGGTGTTTCCTTCAAAGAAAAAGGGACCATAGACCTTGTCTTGAGACACAACACAGAAGACGTTCACTTTAGGGGAATCTCTTTCATGCTCAACAGTTTCATGTGGGTGCTCTGTACTCAAGCACGCAAAACGCCTTCCTGCTGAGGAGTTGCCATTTTGATTGATCTTCCCACAATTCAGCTGCAGCGGAAGTTATACTAACGGCAGCGGTGAAACTGACACCCAATCAAACTTTGATAACTACTCTATCAAATAACCACCGATTCAGTCCACTACAATGCTATAGACCGGAAAAAAAACAGCGTAATGATTTTGGCGTATTCTTTTTGAAACACCCTGTACTTCACGTCCAAAACTATAGTACAGCCCAATATGTCTCCATGTATCCATTACACCCACCCGCACATTTAAGGTTATAGCCCCTAATATTCTCAAGCAGTCATCCATCTAGCTACTGACCAGGCACAATGTTGCTTAACTTTTGGTGATTGTACAAGAACTGGTGTTTCAAAGCGATATCGTTGTAAGCCCTGATATGGTTCGAAATTTGGTTTATCATGACTACTACAAGTGCTGACAGCATGTTCCTACTACCTTACTATTATACAGTGATAGTATATTAGTATAGAACCTGTGTTACCTGCTATAGGTAGAATAAAAGATCACCTGCAACAGTGCGACTCAGTCGTTATCAAGAAATTGGGATGAAACAAGCTATTCAATGTATCAGTAGACACAGCATGTTCCTAAGATATTCGGCTACAAAGAAATAACACAAGAAACGCAAAGATCTACTTATTTCAGTTAATGGGTTATTGGTATACTAGCAGTAGAGCCCGGCGTCGCCCGGGGATGTAACAGCAAAAAGAGATAGATCAAGTATCGACCATCATAAAGACTGAAAAATAAAATTGACAAAGATTATTGTTTAAGGTTGACGGACACACGTCTTAATTAGTTTTTTGTTTTATTTTGTTTTGTTTTTTGTTTTTTTACGAATTGGTCAAACCCAAACTCAGACAAAAACATTGTTTTCAATCGTTATGAGTCTATCAATTGAATAGAATTTTATTATAAACAATTGTCTTGTAAATGGAATTTTTAAAGCATTCTGAATGGAAAAATAAAGAAAAAAGTGTGCAAGGCAATAAGAAACACTACCTGCCAAAAAAAAGTGAAGTTTTGTTGAAATCGGTTGAAAAATATAGGAAATCCAATCCCATATATAAACAAACACAGACACACACAAACAACATGGGTTTTATAACAAGTATAACTCGATATGAGTTGTCCCCCTTTCATTCTTGACAGAGATGCCTCTTAATCGTGTTTTCAAATTGATTTCATGCAAAAACAATTGTGTTTTTCCAATTTTTGGTGCTGTCAGAACCACCGCAAGGTAATTTTACGCAGTCCTGTGAAGTTTTGTTGAAATCGGTTGAAAAATGTAGGAAATCCGATCTAATATATAAACGTACAGACAGACACACACACACACACACACACACACACAATCTGTGTTTTATAATAAGTAAGATTTAAATATTTAAATTAGAGCCCAGTCTACCTTGTTATTTAACCCACAGTTGGGAGGGAGAAAGAAGATTCATCCCTTTCCTAACGACATTTGTGAAAAAATGAACACAACAGATTCAGGTGGTACTTGAACTCAACTCACAAATTATATGTTTCATGCTAATAACTGTTGCATTAAACAGTGAAAACTGAAGGAAAGAAATCACTTTGGTTGAGGCTTGAACCTGCAACACACGGTGGTGGTATTGTACTCGTCTGCATGAACTGATTCCTAAAATTATAAAAGCTTTAAAACCAGTTTTTGGATTATCTAAAAAATAATCTTATATATTAATAATAACTAACGGTCTAGGTCAAATGTTAGTTACACTACATTTGCATGCACCTAAAGAAACACTAATAGACACATGTCCCCCTACCAACAGTCAACAGGGGAAGAAAAGTTAAAGATATAACGGTAGCTGTGTAGAAAAAATAGGCAAAAGAGAAAGTGTTGGTAGAAAAGGTTAAGTCAAACAAATGAAAAGTCAGACAGCAACAAAATCCACTGAAAAGTGTTTAACACATCTCTCCCTTTAATGAATCTTTGAACTTGCCGACTATTCAGTGACCACTTCTTTCTTTCTTTCAAAATAAATCACCTTGAAGTTAAAAATGTGGCAAATCCTCTAGTCATAAATTTGATAGGTCTTCCATTGGATCTTTGAGACTGCAGCGATTCATTTCAAATGTGGCTAAGAAACCATAACACAGCTGATGACACAAGAGTCAAAAAACATCAGATTTCTGAACAGAAATATGATGAGAACAGAATTTCAATCTAGAAATATCTTAAATGTTTTCTGTTAAATTATCAAAATGGTTTAAAATGATCAAAATAGTTTCCTAAAAGATTACCTGCCTTTATAGAACTGGTTCCTGGTGTTATAAAATAAAATAAGACACATCTCGGCTGATTTACAGGCAAATACTCAAGAGCGAGAATCGGATGTAAACGGGACAAAGCCCCGTCACAAAATGACCATTATCTTTCTTCACAAATGTTTCCGACACACGTGTTCCGGTCGAAAAATAAAATAATATTTAAAGTGCTCTATTTTTCGTCCAATAAAAATGCTTCCCTCCTAATTATACTCGCTTCGTTTCTCGAGCCTGTTAAGCCATAAAAAAGCGCTATAAAAGGGGTCACAGAGAAGTTCAGCAGTCAGTCAACAGGTGGCCACAAAGGAGACCGGTCACGTTTAGCAGCTGTCAGCAGGAGAGAGTCAACCACTGTCAACATGTGTGAACTACTATGAGATCGACCTAGATCCGAAAGCCGGCTTATGAACTTTACCACAAGGTAGCTGTCCCAAACCTACACGTTCCTGTTGAAATAAACCACGTAAATCTATTTCTACTGTTGTCGTATTTCTTTCTTGCAACCATACGCTTGTCTATAACACTGGGAATTTGGGATGCCATTATTAGCAACACACACAGTTCTTTATTCTAAATAACTGTCAAAAAACAAATGGACAGATTGAGAAGGCATTCATATGAAAACAACAAAAATGGAGGAAAGAAAACTAATTAAAATCAAGGCAGTCAGAATGCAAATCATATTCTAGTAACATGTTTTTTTTCACTGTCAACATTTAAACATGAACTTTGTGAAAATCCACATCTAAACAATTCACATGAATATTTTTCTATTCTTTTTATAATTCCTGTTTCTTATATATGTAGCCATTAGATAAATTAATTTTTTTCCATGGCAACTGATATCTGTGAATGAAGAGGTACTATTAAAAATGTATAAAAAAATATATGCTTTATTTACAATTATAAATTTCTAATACAGTTTGTATTTCAATAAACTTCAGCACATATGACACATTCCTTCATAAATAGAATTTATATACAACTAGTCTTTAAATAGAAATGGAACATAATTTAAATAGTTGTATTTTTATTTTTCCTTGTATTTTATTGATAAGTGTGGTTAAGTCAACCATAGTTACTTCCCCATCAAACTACTTGACTATAAAAGAAATGGTCAAATCTCACTTACGGGCAGTAGTCAAATTGCATTGAATAAAGATTCATGACAAGCTGAAATGTTTGTTTTTCTTTACAATGAGATACTAAAAATTGTTTTTCCACAGACATTTAACCAGCAAAATATGTCTAACTGTATAAAATACTTAATGATTTTAAAAGAATGGAATAATAACAGCGACTTTTCATCTTAGGCTTGTTTTCCTAAATTCACAAAAATATTTCTCTTCAGTGAATGATATTATCCTTATTCATTTTTAAATAATTTTTTTTATACAATTGGAAGTTGTAGTAAAGGACAGTTTACATAATGCAGAAAAATACTGTTGCTATACAAACATGAACTTGTAGATGATCTTTTACACATGAACTCTTTGAAAATATTAGCAAACACACATGATTAAAAAGGACTTTTCCTATCCTGTAAAGTATTTGCTTAATTTTAAATTTACAGCCCACATTTTTCATGAGTAAAGCTTCTTATTCCATGTGTATCCAGATGTGTAATTTTAAGCAACGAGCAAAAATACAGAAGCAAATTCTAAAAAGGAAGAGACTTAAACTTCACAATGTCTTCGCATGTGTCTTTTCAGATTTGAACTCTTGGAAAAACCAGCTCCACACACTTGACAAGTGTAGGGTCTTTCTCCTGTATGTGCCCGCATGTGTTCTTTCAAATTGGACCTACGTGAAAATGTCAATCCACACACTGCACAAGAAAATGGCTCTTCTCCAGAGTGTGTTCGCATATGTATTTTCAAACTGGACCTTTGGGAAAACGCTGATCCACATACTTTACAATAATATGTTGTCCCTCCAGTATGTGTTCGCACATGGTTACTTAAATGTGAACGCTGCAAAAATGCTGATCCACACACTTGACAAGAATATGGCTTCTCTCCAGTGTGTATTCGGGTGTGTGCTTTCAAATGTGAGCTCCTTGAAAATGCTGATCCACAGACTTTACAAGAATATGGTTTCTCTCCAGTATGTGTTCGCAGATGTATTTTTAAACTGTAACTCTGTGAAAATGCAGATCCACACACTTGACAAGAGTAGGGTTTTTCACCAGTATGTATCCGCATGTGTACTTTTAAATGTGAATTGCGTGTAAATGCTGACTCACAGACTTGGCATACATAAGGTTTCACTCTTTTGTCTGTTTTCCACTGACTATTTAAATATGAACTCCATGAAAAAGTAGACCTAGTCACTTCATGTGTTTTCTTTTTAGGGTCTGTTTGCATGTGTCTTTTCAAATCTGAACTCTCTAAAAATGTCGATTCAGTCATTTCCCAACTGTCAGGTTCCTCTTTAGTATGGATTTCCATGTGTGCTTTAAAGTCTGAACTCTTTGAAAATGTTAATTCACATGCATTACAGGAATATTGTTTCTCTCCAGTTTCTGTTTCCAAATCCAAACTCTCCAAGAATGCTGATCTAGATACTTCACAACTGTAGATTTCTTCTTTCATGTGGGTTTCCATGTGTGCTTTCAAATCAGAGCTCTCTGAAAATACTGAATTACATACATTACAGGAATATGGTTTTTCTGTCGAGTGTGTTCGCATGTGCTTACTTAAATCTGAACTAAGCAAAAATGATGATCCACACACTTCACAACTATACTGTTTCTCTCGATTATGTGTTCGCATGTGTCTTTTCAAACTTGAAATCTGTGAAAATGCTGACCCACATACTTCACAAGAATATGGTTTTTCTTCAGTGTGTATTCGTACATGTCTTTTCAGAGTTGAACCCTGTGAAAATGCTGATCCACACACTTCACAATTGAATGGTTTCTCTCCAGTATGTATTCGCATATGTATTTTTACATTGTAATTCTTTGAAAAAGCTGATCCACATATTGGACACAAGAAAGCTTTCTCTACAGCACGTTTCTGTAGGCATGCTTTCAAATCTGAATTCATTGTGAATACTGATTCACATATTTTATACAAACATCCTTTTTATGAGTATGTGTTCATACACAGACTTTTAAATTGTAACTGTAAAAATGTTGACCACACACTTAGCATGAATAAACTTCTCTAAAAGCATGTTTCAACATGTGAACTTTTAAAATTGAGTTGTGTAAATGCTGCAAAAATAAAGTTTTTCTTTTGTATATTTCACTGTCATTAAGTATGAACTTTGTAAAAATCCATATCTGTCACTCCACATGAATATTTTTTCTCCAGTGAAAATTCCTGTTTTTTATATATGTAGCCATTAGATGAATTAATTTCTTTCCGTGGCAAATGATATCTGTGAATGAAGAAGAGGTACTATTAAAAATATATATAAAATGCCTAATTTACAATTTATAATACAGTTTGTATATCGATTAATTCCAGCACATATTTCATGTTTCTTCATAAATAGAATTTGCATACAATTAGTCTGTCAAAATAAAAATTTAAATTCAAAATTCACAGTATCCATTGCGTGCATGTGTAGTCGCAACAACGTAACAAATTTAGTCCGATGAAATCCTAAAGGATGAAACATGTCTCATGAAAATTTTTTTCTGCTTTGTCATACATTTTTTCCCTCCCCAATATTTCTTCTTGATATATAAAACTTTATATACTATTATCTCAAACGAGTCTATAAACAGAAATGCATGGAATATAATTTAAACACTTGATTTTACTTTTCCTTGTGTTTTATTGATAAGGGTGGTGAACGTAACCATTGTTGTCTCCCTTTCAAACTACTCAACCATAAAAGAAATGGTCAAACCTCACATATGGTCAGTAGTCAAATTGCATTAAATAAAGCTTTAATACAATCTTAAACTTTGTTTATCCCCAGATATTTAACTGTGGCAGAGAGCAATGGTCACCCTTGAAATATTAATAATTATAGTAATAAAAAATTTTGTTTATAGATGAGAAACATAATCTGGGTGAAGTTTATGTCCAGAGAATCTGTGCTTCATCAGAATTATTAACATAAAATGTCAAAACAATAGTGTTTATATGAACTATGGAATATCAATTAGGAAGAAGAGACAGTTAGCTTAATCATGATGGGGGAGAGGTCAGTAATCAGGTTGTATTCTAATGTTACCCACACCTTGGCTTTTGGCACTAACACGCGTTTATTTAAGCATGTGTTTGTGCAAAAACAAACAGTTGAGTCAAGTCAGTCAGTTGAAGTCAAAGTAGCAGTCAACGAGAGAGAGAGAGAAAGCATTGAGAGTGAAAGTGTCCACTTGTGGCTGTAATAAGGGAGGAAGTGAACTCAAGTTATCTGCAAAATTGGCACAGTATTGGCAATGAACTAATTACTACTAAGAACAAAAAGGGTGAATCCAAAAACGACTTTTGTCCTTTCAGAATTATATGCAATATTTGTTTTTTTGTTGGACTTTATTTCATATACCCTATTTTCTTGTAAAAGATTTATTATTCTTTCTGTACCAATTTCCATCTTATATACATTCACATAAATTTTTCTTTGGACTTGAATCGACTTGTTCATATTTGATTTTTTTTCTGCTTGGCCTGATTCTTGCCCCAATGAACTTCTGAAAGCTGAATCTTCCAGGATATACAATTTGTTAATTGCTCTCCAGAACCAAAAAAAAAAAAAAAAAAAAAAAAAAAATCACAACCTGGCTGGGAAGTGGAATCAAATCAACATTGTGAACCAGAGACTTTGATTGAACCTGTAATACTGGACCAATGGTCGGTCTTGTAGAGTACATCGATCCAGTGGGGTCGGGATAGGTGTTACAATCATAGCATAATCTTAAATGAATGAAACAGGATAGATGACTTTTTATCCTAGGCTTAACAAAGTCTTCCAGATAGATTAGAGAGGTAGGTACTCAATGTTTTTTTTTAAAAATTGAGGTAAAATTTTAGAGGAAATTTAATTTCCATAGCAAATGATATCTATGAAGGAAGAGGTTTTATTAAAAGAAAAAATATTAAACCTGTGAATTATTTTGTAAGAAAATTTTTTTTTGGCACTAAATGCCCACAAATCTCATCTTTTATGTTTAGTCATAAATAAAATTCATATACTGCAACTACTTAAAAAGAATTAAATGGAATATTATATACCTAGCAGCGTTGCCCGTGCTCGATTCAAAAATCATACGACTCATACAGCAATCGCTATCACTTGACTTAAAATATTTTTGCCCTTCCTTGCCTTTAAAGGAGTGCCCTTTGTCGTGCTGATGTTGCTACATGCCTTACTTCTTGCCTATCTCACACTGCGAATTTGTTCTAAGCTCTATACTAAACATTAAATCTCTTACAAAAAAGAACTAAACAAAATGAACACAAAACGATCAGCTTTAAAAAGGACTCAGAAACTGAAAAAAACTGAATGAAAAAAGAATGTTAACAAATACTTTTTCACACCCAACCCAGTTCTGGGCGGAATCAGAATCAATGTTGAGTTTAAGCAAGCAAATGAGCCAATTGGAGTAAAGTGCCATGCAGATTTAAATTTTTCCCACTTGTGATGAATGCAGATATCGATTTTTTTTTGCATGTTAGTTAACATTCGTGTCAGTCAGCTGTTGGCTCTTATGCTGGCCAGTAGAATCTTCCTGCCTATTCATGGCAGCCAGCTATAGGCTCTCACTCTGGCCAGTACAAAATGGCTGCAAACTACATGAAAACTGCGATAGAAGCATGAAAAAAAATCGATTATTTCCACTATCAATGGGAGTTGGGAAATGCAAAGCTGGTCTTGGCCTTCCCGCTCACTTGGAGCATGTGCATGTAAATTCTGGTGCAAATCTGTCGAAAATTGCGGCTGTGCGTTCGTTACACACACACACACACACACCCTGCCTTTTATAGAGATTACTTATATTAACTTGATATTTTCTTTATAAAAATCATACATAAAAATATGAGTGTCTATCCCAATATTTAACTAGCAAAGTTAGTATGAAAACTTTATTATTTAAAAAACAAAACAAAAAAAAAAAAAAAAAAAACAGAAAGATAACCTTTTATTTAATATTCAACAAAAACTCCCAGATTTATTAGAATCTTAATTTTTGAATTTAGACAAACTATTGGCATTATTTTTTCGTGTTCATATATAGGTTAAGCTTGGTTGGCTGATTCTACATGTGAACTCCTGTTGGGTTATTTAATGTCAGAATCAGTCTTTTCTTTTCATATATTTGAGTTTATGTGCATTTACTGGCTCGGGGATAGGCAAATCAAGGTCGTTTAGATACAGGGTGTCTTATTTCAATGAAATCAGCAAATTTAAAAAAAAAAAAAAAAAAAGAACATTTTTTATGTTTATTATTTAATTAGGATACAAAGCAAATCAGTTTATGAATCTTATGTCAAAACTTTATTGAAAATTTTCAACATGTATTTCATTTTGTGCCCCTTCAAATTTCAAATCTATCCTTAATGTTGTAAAACCCATTTTGAAGCATTTCAGCAGTTATCTAATGCACTAACTGAATGCATTCTTTAAAGCTCAGCTAAGCTATTCATCTTTTCACAATAAACTTTTGTTTTTATGAAACCCCATGCAAAGAAACTGGCAGGGGAGGGGGATGCAACAAAGAAAGATGTGTTCTTGTGTATTCCTTATTAATAGGCTTCTGAAAGGAAGTGAAAAAAAAATTTCTGAAAGTTATAAACAAAATTAGAAATTTATACACTTCTTACCCATATTGAAAATGATGACCAGGAATAAAAGTGAGTTTAAAAAAAAAAAAAAAAAAAAAAAATGTCATTGTTCCTTATGGGACGTAAGTATTTACTTGGTTCCAAAAATATTGGTTGGTTTTAAACATTCTGAACACAATTTTATGGCTTCAACTAAATATATTTTGAATGCCTTCAATTACAGGTAAAATGTACTGTTGGGCATTTTGCTATAAAATTGTATTGTTGTTAATTTTTCCATAAATAAGTATTGTTGTTAATTTTTTTCTATAAAAATGTATTGTTGATGTTTTTACTATAAAAAATGTATTTTTATACTTTTATAGTATTTTTTTTTTTGTTTGGAGGTTCGCTATTTGCCCATAGCTGGGACCCTAACAGGTCGTACAACCCTGGGTTAAGGTGGACCTAGGAACAACAGCAATTAGGAGGTGGTTCCACACTCCTCAAAACCTCTAACCTCCTAATCAGATGGCTTGCTGATCAGATGGATGTAGTTTATCATCATACCCAGGACTGTCATTTATATGTGAGGCTGGAATCATTCAGCTGGTTCAGGAGAAGCAAATATTTTAGGGCCCACCTACCAAGTAAATGATTAAAAATTCAATTATATATTTTCACCCTCTGCATGACCAACATAAGTAAGGAAAGATTTGACCATAAATTTGTTGGAAGAAAATATGTAGAATACAAAAAAAAAACCCAACAAAAACAAATTGAAAACTACAAGATATATAGATCAGTTGAATCCTGAAATATGAGATTACTTATAAGAAAAATTGCTGAGAAAGGCAATTAGTAAGAAAAAGACAAGCAAAAAAACTTATTTATTTATCCACAAAACATCTATTCCATTAGAATTCATTACATTCACTTACATGCAAAAAATTATGAATCCATCTCTTCTCCCACCAGCTATGGGTTGAATAGCAGAACAGACTAGGTTCTTTTGCCTAGGTTGGCAACCAGTCTACCACAGCAAGAAATAGCAATCTACTGCAAAAAAATCTTCTGCCTAGTCAGTCATGGATCAAAAGAGATCACCCACGCATATATCACATATGGCACTTATCTGACTAATTGATAGTCTAGGACAGAGGTTCCCAAAGTGTATACCATGGCACCTCAAGGCATACTATATAATACTTCAAATGCAGTTATACTTCAACTTACTGTGATTGGTGGGGGAGTGAAAAAAATAGATAAATTTACAATGTATATATATATATATATATATATATATATATATATATATATATATATAAAAACAGGAACTTTACTTTGTGTCCCTTTATGCAACATATAAATTTTATATACCATTGAAAACATACAAGAGAATCACTATTTGAAATGTGGCACTACCATAATTTTGCACCACCCCTGGCAGCAAAACGTCATTTCATGTTAGTTGTTTGTTTTCTCGTCAAATCAAAAGTTCTGTCGATTAGCATCGTTCAAGTACAATATTTTTCTGATCACACAAGATTCAAAAGAATTACGTTGGTTCAAACTCGAGCATGATTAAGAACAATAAAATGAATTAGTTGATTGGTTACATCAGAATGATTTAATTGCAAGAAAATCGCATATTGAAGTCCATTGTAAAAATAAATTTGTGTACTTTTTGTATTTTTAATTCAATATTTTTGCCATTAAAAAAACTTTTTTTAAAAGCGTAACAAAAAAGAGGTTGCTGCTTGTTGCTTAAACTTAAAACTTTTTTAAAATTGCATTTCTCCTGTGCAAAAAAAAAAAAAAAAAAAAAAAAAAACAAAATTTTCTCAAATTATATTTATTTAATTTTATTCAGAACAGTAACAAATTGGTTGATTGATTCCACATAAACCATTCCGGTGTAGCCAAAGATTCAAAACTCAAAATTTAATCATTTTTGCTTTTTGGCATCATAATGTAACAAGGAGGAATGGTGGAGTAATGGATATCGGCTCAGATTGTGGAATCAGAGAGCCGAGTTTGAATTCTAGTCGAATCCATTACATTCACTTACATGCTAATACCCTCGGGAAACGTATGAATCCTCTTCTCCATCCAGCTATGGGTAAATAGCAGGATGGACCAAGTCCTATAGCCTTGGATGGCAACTGGTCTACTGCAGAAAGAAATGGCAACCTACTGTGGGAAAAAAGAATCTGCCTCGTTAGTCATGTATCGAAAGATGTATGATCACCTAAGCATGTATCACGCATGGCACATAACTGAATGTAACAGATTTATAAAAAAAAAAAATGGAATTTATTGATGATGATTTTCTTGATTAGTCAATGTACATGTAAAAAAAAAAAATGAGGAAAGTAAATATACAGTGTTTTGCCTTTGGGAGCAAAACTATCACAAGTCTATTAGGGCTGCAGGGGCACAACATGTACTGCAGCTGTAGCAGTATTGGTGTGTCTTGGACATGACAGTCTGACAGAGCCCAACATTCTCCAAGTTGGTTTGAATTCAGAGTGTTCCTTTCTCCTAAACTGGTTGCCAACCAAGGCTGTAGGGCCTAGTCTAGCATGCTATTTACCCATAACTGAAGGGGGTCAGAAAAATAAGGGTATTGGCGCGAATGTAACAAACTCAACTGGAATTCGAACTGGGTTTCTAATTTCTCATTTCAAGCAGCTATCCATTTAAACCAAGTGGTGGTGTACAGCTCCATGTCATGAAACAAATCGAATTTCTGTCGTCTTAAAAAAACAAAGTATTTTTTTTAAAGAAAACGTTTGTTTTTACGATAGATGTACTGTGTTGAAAACAACGCGGCGCTAAAAAGATGCACTTCTTAAAAAACACAAGAATTATAAGCGAATGCTCAAGATGATATAAATTGCCTAAAAACAGTAACAGGCCACTGTACTTTTGATGCAAAAAAAAAAAAAAAAGAAAAAAAAAAAAAAATAAAAAAAAAAAGAAAAATAAAAAAAAAAAGAATTCCTTTTATCTCGAAATTAAAACTAAAACATCTTTATTTTAAATGCGATCAAGATTAAAAATCAAACAAAATGAATAAAAAAAGAAAATTAAAAACATTTGTGTTTTTTACCGTAAAAAGAAAAATTATTTCCCCTGATTTTTTATTATAAAATTAATTTAAAATACAATTTTTTTTTTTTTATAAAATCAGTCATTGATTCAATATGTACAAAGATTGTTTTTAAATTTCAATTTGTTGAATTCCTGAAATTTTTTCTAAAGCGGCTATATTGGTGTATTATTCAATTTGTTTCATAAAAAAAATAAAAATAGTATTTTTATTTATTATTTAGCAACAACAAGTCTCCGTTTGATGAATTATAACTCCCCCCCCCTAAATGATATAAAATTTATAAAATTGACTTAACTTTCAAATGTTCTACGTAGGTTTTTTGATCTAGGCTTTCAATTTTACGAAAAATCCGAAGGAAAATAACTACAATGATGATTGATGCAACACTGAAGACAGAAAAAAAATGTAATATTCGCACAAATTGTAAACAAAGAAATTAAGTACTTACTTATTTGGCCTGATTGTCTTATTTGGGCGAAGTGCAAAACTAGAGAAAAAGTAAATAAACTTGATAATTCCCAGTCTTATATTTATTTTATTTAGTTTATATGGCGATCGAGGTAAAAATGTCCATTTTTTTTTTTTTTTAAAGAGCAGAAATCAAGGGAGATAATTTTTAGACAAACGAAAGCTCTGAAATTAACACGATCCACTCAGTCAGGGTTGTCAACTGCTAACATCAAAATGATAGACGGGACATGAAAGGTTTTGGTTCCAAACTATGACACTGCAGATATTTTCCCAACCATGGGGTCCGCGGGCTCCATTTGGAGCAAGTTCCCAACCAGACCTATAAAGTTGAACTAAATCAGTTTGGTATTACAGTGTAACCCGGATATAAGAGAGTTGTCGGGACAGGAGAAGAAGTCTCTTATATCCGGGTTTGATCTATTTTGTTTTTACATTAACACAGGCTCTAATTTGGGACCAGAGAAAAATCTCTCTTATATCCGGGTTACACTGTATTATCATTCAAGAATTTTCTACAATATAACTGTTCCATCAGAATTTTAGAGTAAAATTGAAACAGAACTATATTTTTTCCCCTCAATAGGAGTAGATATTGCATGGTTCACACTCCTCTGTCTTTTGAACAGGAGTAGAGGTTTATCCTTTGTTTCTTATTTAGGAGTGGGTTTCCAGTTCCTTTTAAAGTCTTTTCCAATCTCTTTAACTCCCAGTAACCCCTTGCATTTTAGTGGCATTATCACCTTGCTTGGGGTGAAATGATTTTTAAAAAAAAAAAAAAAAAAAAGAAAATTAAGAAAGACAGTATTAAAAACATTTTTTCACTTCAGCACATCTTTGAATGTATCTTCACATTGGTATGTACCAAAACATTATTGGGTTGGTGCATAAGTTTTTAAACAACATTTATTATGAAAAAAGAAACACAGCAATTCAACAATAACATTTTTAAACATTAAATGATTATTCCAGAGTGCATGATTATCGACACGCATTTTTATAACCTGGAAATAAAATAATATTTTTTATTAAAAAAAGTAAAGAAAACGGCAATTTTTATTAACAAATAACTCACATACAAAAACGCCTGATAATTATGCACCAACCCAATAGTTATCACCTTGGTATGTACACATTCCAGACCAGCAATTTTAGGTTTTTTTTTTTTTAATAAAATACCAAAAAAATATCAAAATCAAACTGGCACCACAATTTAGAAAAAAAAAAGAAAAAAAAAGATGTCTTTAAAAAAAATTTAGAAAAAGCAAAATTTATGTATTTTTTTAAATTGGAAAACAAAAATGCAGGACAAAAATGTGTCTGTTAATGTAGGCCACACCTTTCAGCATCAAAATCTAAGGGAAATTCTTAATAATTTTGAAGTATGGTTAACAACCCTACACAGAGTAGAACTCTTAAACTTTCCAATTGTCCAATGAAGAAAGAAATTAACAATATTTTTAAAAATGCAACTGCAGCAATTATAAATCAATTGTGGACTCTTTTTTTTTTTTTTCTCTTCACATGTAAAAGTTGCATTAACATAAGCTGGTGTAACAAACTATTGTTGTGCCATATCATAAGAATATGCAACTTAATGTTATAAACACGTATAGTTGCATGAGAGGACAAATGAAACAACAAAGTATCGCTGATGAGGCAGAAGAGAAGACAAGAAATATTGAAATAAAATTCTCTGTATTGCCAATATAGGGGATCAAGGCAGAATGACTCTTTTTGAACTGATGGAAGCGACCCTGGAGGACCTGGTGTTAATGCTTTGTTGCATCAGTTGATGAAGGTCACTGATGGTGAGAGAGTGACAGCTTACCTTCTCACCTGCAGCTGAACTTCAGTGTCACAAGCGGTGTTCTTTTAAGCAGTCAGGGCGGACATAAAACTCAGCATGACGACGCACTGATGACAACCGGAAACGTTGTGATATAACCAGTTTTCTAAATCCAAATCTATATCCAGGGCCTTCTCACTACTGTTGGTGGAAACCCTCTCTGATTGACCAGGTCTTCTGGGGTGTGCTTGTACTCACCATGCTTGACCAATTGCAAGTTGTGGAGACTATTTAACTCATAGCTGGGGGTGGATGGTGGCTGACTAAGGATTTAATCCACCCTTTAACAGCTCATTTTTCTTGTGCTACTGGGATTCTACACTTTAGTCACCAACTGCACAAGTTTTTAATTCAGTGTTTTCCATCTCCTAGACTGGTTGCAATCCAAGGCTTATAGGACCCAGACTATCCTGCTATTCACCCATAGCTAGGGAAAGAAGAGTTGGATTCATGCTTTTTCCAAGAGTATTTGAACATAAGTGAATTTAACGAATTCAACTTGAATTCAAACTTAGCTCTTAGATTCTTCAATCCAAGCAATTATCCCTTACTCCACTATGCCTTTATGATCAGAATTACATTCAGAAAACATATCATTAAATTTTATTAATTGGCCATTAACAAACAAACTATTAAATAACTATCCAAAGAAAAATAATCCAAATCACTTTTCATGTGTTTATCATAATTTATTTTTAATCAATTCACCCCAAGCAAGGTAATAATGCCACTAAAATGCAAGAGGTTACTGGGAGTGAAAAAGATTGAGAAGACTTTAGAAGGAACTATTCCTAAATAAGAAACAAGGGATAAACCTCTACTCCTGTTCAAAAATGATAAATAGATCAATTTATGAGTGTGTGTATATATATATATATATATATATATATATATATATATATATTTTAAAGAAAAACAGACCACTTTAAGGTACCATTATAATAATTTATTTCACCAAAGCCCTTTTAAAGGATGCCGGATCATCAGATAGCACTTCCAAAAATGAAATAAAATGAAATTAAAATTGATGGGTAGTGGTAGTGTTATATATATATATATATATATATATATATATATATATATATATATATACACACACACACATATATATAGATTAATCTATTTATCAATATGACAGAAGAGTCCACTCTCCCGTCGTATTCAATGTATGAGGGTCAAGCAGCTCAGTTCCTAGGAACTGAAATCTCAGACACCAGCACATATGATTTGATTATATTGGTGAAGGCTTTGAGCAGAACCAACCACACTTTCTGAAGGGCCGAATATAGAGACCTGGTGGACTATGTGCCAGGTACCTTTCCATAGTAGTAAAAAAAAAAATTGACTGAAGTGTAAAGAAGAAACTTTGCCCTTTGTTTAAAGTGTTACTCTATCATCATTTTTCTATGCTGGTTACTCCAAATAAAAAGTGTCATGATCACAAGTCCCATAACCCATTGGAGTCATAGGGGCATCACATGTACTGCAGCTGTGGCAGCAGTGGTGTGTCGTGGGTAAGATAGTCTGACAGAGCCCAAAACTCTCCAGGCATTCAGAGTTTTCTTTCTCCTAGACTGGTTGCCAACCACGGCTGGTCTGCCCAACAATCTACCTCTAGCTGTGGAGAGAAGACATGGATTTATACTTTTTCCAAGGCTATTTACACATAAGTGAATGTAACGATAGAAGAAACTCTTAGCATAGAACTTACAATTATATCTAATTGTTCCAGCGGAAAAATAAAATCTAGCTGTCAATCTAGTACTGCACTTAAATTTGTGAAGTTGAAGTATCAAAGAGGAAATCTCATCAGAACAATTACCATGAAAATATTTTTAGAAAAGGCCCAGGGAAGCTACATTACAGCAGTGGGAAAGTGACTGAAGCCGAGATGCCGGGTCATTGCAGATTCTTCTTTGGATTTTATCCAAAATCTCTAAACATATGGCAGCAGCAATATTAAATATATGGACAAATGGTAGACATATAAATGTGTAAGATAAATCTTATATTAAAGATATATAATCTATCTCTATCTATAAAAGGCAGGATGTGTGTGTGTGTAAGGAATGCACGGCCACAATTTGACGGATTTGCACCAATATTTACATGCACATGCTCCAAGTTAGCGGGAAGGCCAAGATCGACTTTGCATTTCCCAACTCCCATCGATAATAAATAATCAATTTTTTCATGCTTCTAAGGCAGTTTTCATGTAGTTTGTGGCCATTTTCTACTGGCCAGAGTGAGAGCCAACAGTTGACTGACACAAATGTTAACTAGCATGCCAAAAAATTGATAGCTGCATTTGTCACAAGTGGAAAAAATTTAAATTTGCACGGCACTTTACTCCAATTGGTTCATTCGCTTGCTTAAACTCGACGTTGATTCTGATTCCACAGAACTGGGTTGGGTGTGAAAAAGTATTTGTTGTTAACATTCTTTTTTCATTCGGTTTTTCCAGTTACGAGTCCTTTTTTAAAGCTGATCGTTTTGTGTTCATTTTGTTTAGTTCTTTTTTCGTAACAGATTTAATGCTTAGTATAGAGCTTAGAAAAAATTTGCAGTGTGAGATAGGCAAGAAGTAAGGCATGTAGCAACATCAGAACGGCAAAGGGCACTCCTTTAAAAGCAAGGAAGGGCAAAAATATTTTAAGTCAAGTGATAGCGATTGCTGTATGAGTCGTACGATTTTTGAATCAAGCATGGGCCATGCTGCTAGTATGGCAATAAAGATGAAGACAACAGCCCAAATAATTTAAATAGTGTAAATATTCATTATAATTTTCTGAATTATGTTGATTTATTTTGAAACTAAATTCATATTCATGCAAAGTATCATGAGTATTTCAGGAAATAGATACATTTAAAGACTAATCTTTAAATGTAAATAATCTCAAAAGAAAAGACGATTAGTTTTGGTAAAAAATTTTAACTTTTCCTCATCTTTAAATGAAAATACTATTTTAGAGATTTCACTAATTAAGCAGGACCATTGATAAAAAAAAGCAGATTTTCATGTTTAAAATAATTTTAGTATAATGTTTCAAAGTTTTTAAATGAATGAGATCTATGTATTTTCTTTTTTTTTTTTAACAGTGGATATTACATCTACAAGTTTGTATACGCAACAAAACTTAATAAAGAAAATGCACTCGGAGCCGAGTTCCAGTTGAATCCATTACATTCATTTATATGCTAATACCCTTGGGAAAGGCATGAATCCTCTTCTTCTCCCACCAGCTATGGGTAAATAGCAGGACAGACTCAGTTCTATAGCCTTGGATGAAAAAGTTCTTTAACTGTTCGTTAAACTAATTTTGAATTCTGTAAGTTGAACCTGTAATACACACCTCTTTATTCTGAATTTCTGTGGTTTTGTTTGTCACAGATTAGCTAAAAACCATTAAGATAAAAAGCAATTGAATGAAAGAGAACCAGTTCAAATGTAAACATACTACAGGAACCTCACCGTGCTTTCCACTGTGACCAGCTAATGACTACCCAATGTTGTATCTATTCTTATCCAAGTCAGTGTGCACCAAAGACTGGAAGGGATTGTAGCAGACTCAAAAACAAGGAAACAAAAAGATTAAAGCATAAAAGTGAGAAACCTCCCTTAATAGATTTAAGTGTTTTATTCGGGGCTTTGCTTGTTTGGTATGGGTGGGTAGGTAAGTGACACTTGGGGCAACTTCTATGTTGAACTAATAGATCAGCGCCTTCCTTCCATTCTTGCTCCTACCAACTAACTCAACACATGGCTGGCTATACAAACAGGTAGCATTGGAAATGCCTGTGGGACAGTCTGTCCCCAGTCAAAGGTAGATTGGAACTGACTGCTTCAATCCTAGCTGTGACTTAATATACACCAGCAACCGGAAATCATCAATGTTCAATTTGTTGTTTGACTTCAAATTCATTTGTTCCTTTTTGATCAAGAGATGCTGATTAGAAGACCCAACTTCAAAGACTTTATTTGCCAGTCATAAAACCTGAAACACTTGAGATTGAGATACACCTTCTCCCCACTGTGCAAGTTTTCCAAACTGAGTGATTCACAATTGCAAAGGCAAATGTCTTATATTACTTTGTATGTCATATACATTAGATTATTTTTTATGCTGATTTGAATGAAAAAAAAAACTGTCTTTTTACAATTATTTTTTTACTAATGTTTGCTCAATGCAAAGCACAAGATCCACTCAAAGTAGAGGGTTACTATGTGGTGTTGTATTAGTATAAGAAAGGACAAGAAAGTGAACTTCTGGGTCTATGCATGAAAGATAACAGCTAGCTCTAGACTTGAAGAGGTCAAAATTTAATTAGTGAACATTTCAGAGTTCAGTCAGAGACTTTAGAAGGAACCAGAACGCCAATCCTAAACAGTAAACTTGGGATAAACCTTTACTCCTGTTCAAAAAACTGGGAAGTGTGTGAACCAGATGATAGTTGAACCTATCTATTCCTATTGAAGAACGGGGGGAAAAAAATAAATGGATTAGTGGATAAAGTTTTAGAGGTGTTAGAAACAGAGTTGAAGTAAACTTTGGAAGGAACTGGAAACCCAATCCAAAACAGGAAACAAGGGGCAAACCTCTATTCCTCTCAAAAAACAAAAAAAATAAAAAATAAAAAAACTGGGGAAGAGTGTGAACCTGTTGATAGGCAAACATATCTATTCTTATTTGTCTAAAATCATAGAAAAAACAAAACAAAAGGGAAACAACAAAAAATGGATAAAAGAAAAGTAGTCAAAATAAATAGTCATATATTGATAAATTTTATTGTCTCACACGTATTACTACTTTTCAGAGGAGTCTGTCTATATTTCTGAGGTGAGGTATTATGTACATTATTTACATTATTCGGACTATTGTCCTCATCTTTGTCGCCATATTTATCACAACGTTTCCCTCTGAAAGTTCTCCATTGCCTTAACTGGGTTAAGGCAGTGGAGAACTTTCAAAGGGAAATTAGCAGGAGATAACTGATAACTGACATCCATCAAACATGGCACATGGAACTAGAACAGTCTACCCCAGTGAGCAAAATAAAAGGTTCAGTTCAAAATTCCAGCCACCTGAAGAAGGCCGGAGCGTACAGCAGCTGAAACGTTGTGATAAATATGGCAACAAAGACGAGGACAATAGTCTGAATAATGTAAATAATGTACTACTTTTCAGTAGACATTAACAAAAACATTACCGTTTTCTGGTAATGTTTTGCTATGCTGATCCACCCACTCAAAGAAATAGTTACTTCCTTGTGTAGGAGTTGATTTTCGTTTTTCTTTTTTATAATTCAATATCATTGTAAAGGAGAATTTACATAGTCCTCGGCATATGTTTGCAAGTGATCTTTGTAATATAAAGTTTTTGAATATGCCAAGTCACACATGGCATTAAAAAGTTTTTTCTCCATTTTCAATGTGTATTCGACTCAATACTTCAATACGCATCATTCGTGAATTAGGGCATTTATTGTGTCCACAGATGTACTTTTAAATGTTGATGCAAATATTTCACAAGAACTGGATTAAACATCTCTATGTATTCGCATGTGTCTTTTCAGATTTGAACTCTTGGAAAATCCTGCTTCACAAACATCACAAATATAGGGTCTCTCTCCTGTGTGTGCCCGCATGTGTTCTTTCAAATTTGAGCTACGTGAAAATGTCAATCCGCACACTGCACAAGAAAAAGGCTCTTCTCCTGAGTGTGTTCGCATGTGTATTTTCAAACTGGACCTTTGGGAAAATGCTGATCCACATACTTTACAATAATATGTCTTCCCCCCTGTATGTGTTCGCACATGGTTACTTAAATGTGAACGCTGCAAAAATGCTGATCCACACACTTGACAAGAATATGGTTTCTCTCCAGTGTGTATTCGCATATGAGCTTTCAAATGTGAACTCCTTGAAAATGCTGAGTTGCACATTTTACAAGAGAATGGCTTTTCTCCAGTATGTGTTCGCACATGTATTTTTAAGCTGTAAGTCTGTGAAAATGCTGATCCACACACTTGACAAGAATAAGGTTTCTCTCCTGTGTGTTTCCGCATATGTACCTTTAAATGTGAATTGCGTGTAAATGCTGATTCACAGACTTTGCAAAAAAATGATTTCTCTTTTTTGTGTATTTGCTTGTGACTAGGTATATATGAACTCCATGAAAATGAAGATTTTGATACTTCAGAAGTATTGTTCTCTTCAGTGTGTGTTTGCAAGTGTTTTTCTGAATTGTCTGTAATGTGTGTTTGCATGTGTGATTTTAAATCTGGTCTCTTTGAAAATGTTGAACCACACACTTGACAAGAACATAACTTTTTTTCAGTGTGTGCTTTCATATGTCTTTTTAAACTGTTACTACCTGAAAATGTTGATCCACATACATGACAAGAATATGGATTCTCTCCAGTGTGTGTCCGCATGTGTTTACTTAAATCTGAACTCTGCAAGAATGTCGATCCACACACATCACAATTGTGTTGTTGCTGTTCAGGATGCGTTCGCATGTGTCTTTTCAAACTTGAAATCTGTGAAAATGCTGACCCACATACTTCACAAGAATATGGTTTCTCTTCAGTGTGTGTTCGCATGTGTCTTTTCAGTGTTGAACATTGTGAAAATGCAGATCCACACACTTCACAAATGAAAGGTTTATCTCCCGTATGTATTCTCATATGTATTTTGACATTGTAATTTTTTGAAAATGTTGATCCACATATTGGACAAGAGTACGGTTTCTCTCCAGAATCTTTTTGTATGTGTGCTTTCAAATCTGAGCTCATTGTAAATGTGAGCCACACAATTTACACAAAAAAAGTTGTTTTTTCCTCAACAGGTATTCACACTTGTATTTTCAAAGTTTCGCTCTTTGAAAACGTTAATCCACACTTGACCAGAATAAGGTTTCTCCTAAGTCTGCTTTCACAAGTTTGCATTTTTAAATATAAAATCTGTTTAAATGCTAAAAACGTTTTTGTGTTTTCTCTCCATGAGAACCATCAGATGAACTCATTTGTTCAACACTGAAATTGATACCTGTAAATAAAGAGATATTATTAAAGAAACCTGGAGACTCATGCATTACATGTTTCATTTGAGTCAGAATTGAAATGAGCAGACCTCATATTCAATGGTCACTCATGAATACAAAAAGGTTTTTCTTCAAATATAAGTGGAGTATAATTTGAATAATTTTTCATAAATTTTATAAAAGCAAAACATGTACATGAGAAACTTTGTTTATACTCAGTTAGCCAACATAACAAGTCTAACTGTACTAAAATCTTTTCTTACAAAAAAATTAATAAATAAAAATGGAATGAAACACAAGAATATTTCGACTCAAGTAGGGGATATTTATATTCAATAGCTTGAAATTAATGCTCCTACTAGAATTCAAAACCACACAAATAATACATCTCACACAGTCAAAACATGAAAAACCAAAACAAAACCCGCTTGAAAATGGCTAAGGAAGTCACCGAAAGCACTTGGGATGATGGACGATATTGACAGCTTTGTACTCCCTTAATCTCACCAAATGGAACAATGTTAAAACTCTGGAAACACTAAATAAAAAATATAATGTGTGTGTGTGTGTGTAAGGAAAGCCATAGCAAATAAATTCTACAAATGTACATATCTACTTCTTAATTGCTGTGCCAATATTTCTAAATTCCCAAATTCATCAGCCATTTAAAAATTATATATATTTCCCAAAAGAATTTATTTCACTTTTAATATATATATAATTATTTATTTAAAAATATGATTCCAACTCGCGACATAAGAGGTCTCATGTTTCAAAACAAGAGCCAAAAACTTCAATATAATTATTTGAATTAAATTGAGTTAAAGTAAGCTCTGTTCCATCTTCAAGCAAAATTTTTTTTGGAATAACGTATTTCTGAAATTTACGTGTTTTAATAATTGAAATCAAAAATCAAAATTTCCATGGTAACAGCTAGGGTGACTTGTTTAAATTGGGTAGGCGTGTGTTGGGTGTTAATAATAAGTATCAGTATAGAGTTACTTTCATAGATGTCAAGTCAGGGAAAGGTACCTACTGCAAGAAAATCTTCAATCAGTCATGAATCAAGAGACATGATCGCCCAAGTGTGTATGATGTATGGCACTAAACTAAATTATTAAAATTACGCAAATATTAAAGACATTTTTCTGTCTTCTTTCATTTTCCTCTAATTATGTATCACAGCCTCTCCTTATCCACAAGCAAGACATTCCCAGAATTAATGGATATCTGAAGCTACACAGATAACAAACATATGCTTATGACAGGAGTGGCTAAACTTTCTTAATGTTATGAGCCACATACGATAAAGTTCAGATGTTTGAGAGCGATAAGGCATGAACAAAATTTACACATACCTTTTTGCTACATACAAATGTGACCACTCTCACTACCCTAGCTCACTCAAATCTTTAATCCCCTTACCCACAACCTCACATCTTCTGACAATCCTCTGTAACCCATGTCGACCGGAAATTAATCTCTCTTCCTCCCATCATTCCTTCCCTCAGCAATAAAAAACAATGCTTAACACAGATCAAGCATTAAAATTAAGATTTAAATTCTGAAATATTTTTTTACTAACCATGAACATTAAACTTACATTTTAATCCAATGAGGTCTCAATTCATACTCAGTAAATAATTAGAAGACTTGAATTTTTTCTTATTTACCTTTTATATTAACTGTGATGAAAAGAAAAGAGCTCAGCTAACATACTTCCATAAGCAGCATATTAAAGTTCAAAGAGCCAAATGTGGCACGCAAGCTGCAGGTTGAGAACCCCTGGCCTATGACAGAGTCTATAAATTAGACACAACAATTATAATAATATAATGTTATGCAACAGAAAACATATTCTTACTGTCAACCTCTGGAAGCTGAGCATAAACCTTTTTTTTTATTGAGACGTTATCATTTTCAATTTTAAAAAGCACTGTACAAACTTCTTTTTGGCATATTACCAGTATCATTGCCATTTTGCAAAAAAAAAAAAAAAAAAATATATATATTAAAATGCAAAGCTTAGTGTATAAAGAAAAATTACTTTTATTGATTTTCAAAGGAGACTTAGACCTTTAAAGCTCAATGCTTACCTTTCTGCCAACAGCTTAATTTATGATATTTGGCAAGAGAAAAAGCTACACTTTCTTTAAAAATCTTGCAAACATGAGGAAGCCATCAGACAAAAATGATTCAATGAAAAACAGTTAAATTAATGGCTAAGCAAACAATAGATGTGTGGATAATGTAATGGATGGTAACACGGAATAAGAGATCAGAAAGCTGTTTGAATTCTAGCCGAGCCTGTTATATTCACTTATATGCAAATACCATTAGGAAAGGTATGAACCCATTTTTTCTTCCCCCAGTTAAGTTAAGGGTTTAATAGCAGGGCAAAGTGGACTTTCTAGTCATGGTTAGCTACCAGTCTAGAAGAACAACTCTGAATACAAAAACCATAACAAATAAATCATGAGTTGACATTTGATAAGGCATAACACCCAGAATCCATTTCTGCCAGGGTTAGGGTGAAAACATCAAAATCTAACAGATAAGATTTAGCATTGAACTGCAATATGGATGAGACCGAATTTATCCGTGTCAGATAGAAACTGCAGAAACATAGAATAGTTCCTTGTGAACCCTAATATATGCATAACTGATATCCCTATGATGACACCTGGAAGCTGCATAAGTGAGATATCCTGACAGAGAACTTGCCTGTAGTTTGTCTCTTATAACTGAACTGTGAGAAAATATTCCTTAATTTTTGCTTAAAATACAATGAAAAATAAATTTTACAGTGCAGGTGGCTTTTAGCTGTCAACAAAGATCAAAGTGCATGGTGCAATACATTCTTATATTAGTCAAATGATGAGAGGTTCTGTATATTTATAGACAGCAAGTTTTGAAAGATGACGATATTTCTCCACTTCATAGTAAGGATGTCCAAAAAGGTAGAAAATATAGAAAAAATCCCCTGAACCTGCATCTCATTCTGAGCCTTTTAATGGTACAGTAGAGAAGAATTTCTCATTTTATTTTCTGTTAGAAATATTAGCAAAACTTTACCACTTGGCTGAGAGTTTTAGTCAATTTTCTTTTCTCTACAGCTAGGAGTTGTCAAGAAATATAATAAAAATTTGTCTAATTTAAAAACATTAAAATTTTAAAATTAAAAGAATCTATTATCAGTTGGACTATTTTAATGTAGAAAAAAAATAGGTACAAATTTAAATTTAGGCTTTCATCTGTTTGAAAAGAAGTTTTGTCAAGTAGTAATGTCTGTAATTTGAAGCTAAATCTAAGTCATTAAATCTTTTAAAAGCAAAACTGTATTCCAGATTTTTCAATGAAAGCCTCAGAGGAATCATCAAATCAATGAAATGAACACGAAGTGAGAGATTCACGTGAAAGAAAATAAATTCACATAAATTATTTAGAAAGATAAACAGTTTATAATTTTATAAATTATTAAATACTGAAACATTTGAAATTCATTATTTGAATTTCTGAATATATTTATATATATTTTTTTACATAATTGATAACTTTACATATACAATAAGAGAATTGTATTTATAATTACATTGATAATTATATATACTATGAAAATATTATTACAGTGATACATATATATAGGTAATAATCCATTGGTATATAATCCAAGTGAATCCTAATAATATAAAAAATACTAAAACTGATCCACAAAGAGAGCTCAATGTATTTGTTATAACAGAGCATATATAAATAAATTACAAAAAATAGAAATTCAAAATGACCCCATTTGAATAGCTATTTTACCCTACAAGAGAATCCTTGCAGGATTTGTCAACACCAAAGAGTTAAGAAATATAAAAAATTTTAAACTTTAAGGATCACGAAAAAAGAGAGAAAAATGAAAAAGTAAAAGAAAAAAGGAAAAATAAAAAAGAGAAAGAAGAATATAACAGAAGGCACAACAAATCATTTAAACAAAACTTAAACTTAATTTCATGGTGGTAGAGGGGGAGTGTTAGGATTCAGACAACCATGACCTATATTTTAAATAGGTACCTTCAAAAATTTGTATACCTAAGGTTTAAATGCATTTTTAATAAAGGAAAAATCCTTTTTGAAGCTTTCCCTCAATTCAATTGAAAGCTAAAGGATAAAATTTTCTAATTCCAGAAAAACAAATACCATGGAATATTTCAAATAGAAATTTGAATGATTGTTAGTCGATTCTTCTGAAAAACCAATCAAAACGGCCACTTTTAACTTTTTTAGAGAAATGTAAACAAAACTCATTTTTTGGTTTTGAAAAACCTGGTAAAATAAAATATACATTTCTGAAATGTTACTTTCATAAAATTAGCAAATTTAAAGTCAAATTAATCAGTTCTGAAACAAATATCAATTACGTATAGCACAAATTTTCTAGACAAATATTTCTTCACCTCAGGGTCTTGTTATTTTCATGTCTCCATCGATAATTTGATGGTCGAATGTATTGACAGGTTTAGTATGGTGCACTAGAATTGACATAAATTTACGAATTCTAAATAAGAATGTTTATTTTTTGTTTCATATAATTTCTTACATTACTGAGTTACATCTATAATGGTATTTCATTATTTAATAGGTAAGACAATAATAAATAATTTTATTAGTTATTAATAGTGCATTAAGTTATTACATTTTTAATTTAATAACTGATCTCAGTTATTAAATTAAAAATGTAATAACTTAATGCACTATATATTATTATAAATAATTAAATTATCTCACTCAGTTATTAATTGTTTAAATTGATAAATGAGATAATTTTTTTATTTTAATTTAATTTTTAATTTAAAAAAATGAGAGTGAGATAATTTAATAACTATCTCACTCTCAATTATTAAATTTTTAAATTGATAACTGACATAATATAATAATTTTAATTATATCATCTCAGTTATTAAATTAAAAATTAAATCACTCTAAGTTATTAAATCTTTGACTGAGATATATTTTATTCTTTATTATTAATTGCTATACTTTGATGGTTATGAATTGTTAAGTTATTTTAACTCACAAAAAAGAAAAGAAACTTAAAAAACTAAAATTAAAACAAATTATTTTCTTAACTAAGTGAAAAAAACTAATAAATAAAACAAATTATGCATGACACACACTATGAAAGCTATACATACAATATAAAGTAAGATAAATACATAGCAAAATTAAGAATATTTAGTGAAATAGGAAGAAATCTTTAGAAATCATCACTTCAAGATTTAAAAAGAAGCCTGTTGAAACATATGAATGATGAAACACAGAAGTGAAATGAAAGTATTGCCCACAGCCAAAAACCTTTATGTCAAAGGGTTTTCTCTAAGGGGGGACAAACCTTGAAACATGTGACCTTTTAATTATAATATCACTTACGATACACCATATTAAAAAAAATATATAACATTTTGACATACAAAAAAATTATCTTTAATTATGGTAGAAAGTTTTGGGAGTATGATTTGCATTAAGATTTTAATTTTCGCTTAGTAAATATAGTCTTCAATTAATAACTTAATAACCTACTTTGTACTCTGTTTGGAAGAATTTTGAAACATTTTTAAACTTAAAGAAACGTGAAAACAATTCTTGAAAAAATTAAAGAAAATGTAAACAATTCTTGTAAAAATTCATTATTCATTGAAAAATTTTTTTTCTTCAAACAGTAATGTCTTCAATGTATATTATTTATAAAAGCCAATAAAAGCTTATATAATTAGTTAATTAGATAGGTTTATTGCAGTTTTTATTTTATGATTTGGAGCAGATTTTTAAAAAGTTGGAAGTAGTTCTGGAAAAAAAAAAAAAAAATGATTTACTTTCACCAAGGAGTTCTGCTTATATGTAATAAAACAATTTGCAAATTATCTGAAATTCTAGAAAATTTCATGAAATTAAGCTATGGTAACAGATGTAAAAAAAAAAAAAAAAATTTACCAAGAATTTCTAAAAATAAAAATTTAAAAAAATCAATTCATTTATTTTTGAATAAGTCCTGAAAGTTTCATTAAAATCAGACAATTATTTGATTTTGCAAGAATTTCCAAATTAATGTTTTTCACTGAAAACTGCTACACTAAAATGTCCATTACCACAAGTCTTATGAAGTTGACAAAAAAAAAGAAATGATTTTTGACCCAAATTTAGAATGTGTTAGAAAGAAGGAAAAATTTTTTAAAAATTATTAAAAAATACATTGTTCTTTCCTCTTAATAATAACATAAACATTTTGACAGTAAAACATTGTTTTTATTAAGTCTGGGATCTTTTATTATTACGCTATACTGTTATTTAGCAAATTATTGGAGATACCGAATTTTAAAATATTAACGTTTAGTTTCTATAAGGAAAATTACTTAAAGGAAATTAAAATATGATAATTAAAATAATAATTAATGAAATAATTATTAAAGTAAAATAATTAAATTTAGTAAAAAATATATATTGAATATAAATTAATAGGTAATAAATATAAACTAATAGATAAATAAATAAAATTAAAACAATATATAAGTGAAATATAAATTATTAGATATAAATTAAAAATAAAAAACATTTAACAAATGTAAATATAAATTAATTATTAAATCTAAAAATAAATTAATATAAATATAAAAAAATATATATAAATAAAATTAAATATTAAAAATAAGTACAACTTAATTATTAAATAAAATATTGAAATAAAATAAAAACTAATTAGGTAAAATAAAACAATACATATAGTAAGGACAAAAATAAAAATAAGTATAACAGTAGTAATAATAATAATAACAATAATAATAAAAAGCACCTATGTAGAAGAGAGGTTATTTGATAGGAATGACTAGAAATAACAATATATGTGTTAGGTGAAAACAAACTAGACAAGATCAATAATGTTCCAGATCAGTTTGAACCTACTTGGGTGACGACATTTGTATACTAACTCATTCCTTTGATTTAGTAGTATATTTTGATTATCGAATTTAATTATTCTAATCTTCTCTTCTAAACACAGGTTACATCTACCCTTAAAATTGTGAGCAAAACCTATGAATTTCCAGTCAATCTTTGGATCTTTCTCCCTTAATGCACAAAGAGCAGTTTGGTATTTTAATTTTGGGTTGGAAAAAGAGTATCTATGGGTATAAAGTCTTTGTTTCCATTCCCCTGCAGAAATTCCAATGTAAATATGGCGGTGTAACTTATTTTCTTTGGGGTAAATAACATTTGAAGCTCTGCATTTTCCTTTGACAGGAAAAAGTTTGCTCCATACCAAGTTTATTGTTGATACCATAGAATTTATTTAGAATATAATTATTATGGGAGTCGATTATCTTCTATAATTTTAAAATTTTAATTTCCTTTAAGTAATTTTCCTTATAGAAACTAGATGTTAATATTTTAAAATATAGGTCAAGTTTATTTTAACTGATGTCTGAATCCAGACACTCCCCCTCTATGGTTGTGTGAGAACAAGCAAAAACAACAAAGAACTTCCAGTGACACAGAAAGAAATGGAGACAAGATAATTTAAAATAAAATTCTTTGTATTGCTGGTATAAAGAAACAAGGTAGAATGTCTCTTTGTGGGTGAGGGAAATGAGATGGAGAATGAGAGAGTCAGTAGTGTACATGCTTGGTACTGAAGCCTGTATCAGGTCGATTGACCTGGGGCCCACTGGTGAACACCGTGACTGCTTGCCTATTGCCTTGAGTACTGCAAGCGGGTCCTTTCAAGCTGTCAGGGTGGATGCACAACTCAGCATTTTTGTCATGCTTTTGCCTTAATTGCAACGTTCATGATTGGCTCCAACGTTTAAATTGTATTTTAGACTTTTTCGGTGGGCAGGAGGAATTGTTTTGTGAGCTGGATGTGATGCTTGGAGCCCTTGTGCAGAATGCAACTTTTTTATTTTATTTTGCATTGACATTCAGCTAACAGTTTTTGATGTGGAGTGAATCAGAGTGATTTAATTTGAAGCAGAGTATAACACTTCTGCAAACCTTGTAATGCTGCATTTTGCTATTCTTGATTCCCCCTCTCCATGTTGGTTGCAGCACATTTGAGTATTTGCCAGTTTTCCCGAGTCAGTAGAGCTGTTAGTGTTGTATTACTACTGATAGTAGTAATAATAGGAAGAGTAGAATCTTCTACCAGTATGAAAGTAATAAATTAAAAAAAAAAGTGTGTGCAAAATTTCCCCGTGAAACGTCGAAATATTTAAAATATGTTACACTTCTGCAAATTTTATCAAAAATTCATTTTTAATAGGACCGTGTAAAAGAAGAAAGGAAAAAAAGTGAAAAGAGGGTGCTGTAAATATCAATAAAGTAGCTTTTCTTTGGAGTTTGGATTTTTATACTTTCCATCCAACCGTAAATAATTTTACGGTAGTTTTTTTTTTTTTTTACCGTGTCAAAATGATCTGTAACTTTCGGCTACCGAAACTGAAAGACTACTAAATTTAAACAAGTTTTTTTTTTTTTAACAATATAGGCGCTGTGCCAAATCCAACAGTGTTGAAAAAAGACGTAAACAGTCAAAAAAAGGACAATCCTCCATTGTTTAAGTTACAATTTAAAATTGGTACCGTGGCGAATGTATCTCTTTCTAGATCTCCAGACTATATGAAAACTAAAACATTAATCATTTTAATTAACGACCGAGACGTTCAACAGTACTAATTTTAGTATTTCTAAAAAAAAACAATAAAAAACACTATAATTTTGAATCATTTCTTTAAAAATATAATTAAAAAATTCTTTAAAAATGAAGTGATTTTTTGTGAACGTTTTCCTTGTTTACAAACTTTACAATTGTAATGTGTACATGTGTCTTAAGTGTTCCATTGATCTTTCCGAATTTTATTGTCAGTCACGTAGCATTAAATCTAGCTTTCAGAAATTTTATATACCATTCCAGAAAAAATTATTTTCGTCCATTATCTAAATATTTTTTTTTTTTTAATTTGTTGAAATAATAAATTTCAATAAAAATCAGATAAAAAAAACAAAACGCTCTATCTACACCCGGCCACATTTGAAAATAAAATATACGGAAATTATTTTGTTTAGAATTTTAAAAAAATGAAGAAAAGAAATTAAAGATAGAAATTATTTTTGTTTCATTCTAAAAATACTCACCTTTATTTATTTTTTTTACGAAAATTCAAGAATCGAAATTTTACATGAAATAGGAAAATGTAAAAAAAAAAAAGCTGCGAAATAACTTAGAGAAAACGCCGAAAGTATATGAGATTCGTATTATTTATTTTATAAGGAAAGAAATTACATAAAAATATACTTACGTCTTTCCATTTTTTATCATCTGATATGCTTTCCTTAGGACGATATAAAACCAGAAAAAAAGATAAACAACAAATTTCGTAATGATCTTAAATGCAAACGATGCAAAAAAGTGTCCCGTAAAGAGCGTAAATCAAGGGAGATAATTAAGGGAATTTAATTTTTTTTTATTTTTAATGATTAACAAAATGGATTTAAAAGACGTTGTAAATCACAAAATGTTTTTGTAACTTCACTTTTTAAAGCGGCAACTAATTGATTGGCAACTGATTGATGCCGATCATTCCTAATTATGTAAATTATAGGATTATATTTAAGAAAATCAAGAATCTGCAGCCTCCAATACTAACCAATACTTATATATAGAAAACACTTTTAGAAACCTCCCATATTCTTATTATTTTATTCCCAATGCTAAAAGTAAGGCATATGCGACCATAAAAAAGATAACAATATTATTAACAACAATAAACCAGCTAAAACACACATAATAATACTACCTTTGCATAGTTATTCTACTGAAATCAAGGCAAATAGCATGAGATCTGCCCAGCAAATCCAATGATGAATGTGTGCTTTTTCAAGGACCACATTTTCTGGTATGTTAGCTATCCAGTGGATACTAATATATATATATATATATATATATATATATATATATATATATATATATATATATATATATTACTGAATCACTCATACAAAAAAAACAGATATAAAAAGATTCATGTAATGTAAATTGAACTGCACCACATACTTGATATATATATATATATATATATTGTATATTAATGCATGTTTCATTAAATAATATAGACAAGATTTGTTTATTTATTTTAAGTAAATTCCTTTCATATTGTCGAATAAGCTTTTTAGCATCATCACTGAAACACAAAAGAAAATCACCTTGTTGATACATGTTTTTATTGTTAATCCTGTCTAAGCTTTCAGCTTGCATAAGCCATCATCAGAGATTACAAGTACATTACAATAAATTAAATAATAGATTATATAACAAAGTAATTTTTGTTTTAGATTGGTTATGCAGATATTGCAACATTGATAATTTGTTTTGTTTGCATGGAAGATTGCTATGCAACGATAAATTTGTGCATATGAAACACAGGAAGCAAATATCACATTGCAGTTTGATGACCACGTGAGAGTTTAAATGAAGACTGTTAAGTATAGAAAGTCATTGGTATAAACCAATAGCTCCAGTTATCAACTATAAGCATTTAAGTATATTTGTGAATATGTATACATACATATATATATATATGTGTGTGTGTGTGTGTGTGTGTGTGTGTGTGTGTGTTTTGAACAATAAAAAATATTGAAAAATTAAAAAATTAAAATATTCAGACACACTGGTTTGTATATTAATATTTTTTTGGTTTTACAATTTCAGTTAGGTTCCATGACTAGTTTTAGCCAACATGGCCATCATCAGGAGAAAAAAATTTTCTACTTGTTAGTAGCAGTGAACTACAGGAATGAATGTCTTTCTGAAGAAAATGTATATACATATATATATATACATAGAGAGAAAAACTTTCTTAATAGATAATTATTTCAAGTTCTAATGAACACTCTGCACGTTGTCAAAGTTTGATGAAAATTGGTTGAAAGATCAACAAAAACTTAGAAAGAAATCAATAAAAACTTTTGCTATTTACACAGTTTTTCATTATATGGGTGGACTCAATTATCAAGTTAAATGACTGTTAAACAATCAACTTATTGTTGGCTACAACTGAGTGAAGTTTGTATTAGATTGCTTGAAAATTGAGGGAGTTTTAGTTCAAAATTTGTGTTCAAATTGATTTTTCATTTTTTGTGGTTTTTTGCTAAATGCAGTGGCATAGAAATAAAAATGAGGTAACATTGAGCTCATCATGATATAAGTAACCAAGTTTGAACAAAATTTATTGATATTTGATCGGCTTTATCAACTATTGAGTTTTTTAAAAATTTCGATTTTATATGCTGAAAACCTATCTTTTACATTGTACAATGTATGTGCCAAGTCTGAACAAAATCAGTTGGATGGATCTCAAGTGAAAAGGTATCACACAGACAGACAGACACACAGACATCTGTTATATATATATATATATATATATATATATATATATAGTTTTAAGGTATATAGTTTTAAAGTATATATATATATATATGTATATATATATAAGTGTATATATATATATATATATATATATATATATATATATATATATCAGGTCATCCCATAAGTTTTGTTTCAAATTTTACCTTTTTGTTAAAATGAATGAAATTTAATGTCTAATGGAACTGAACATTATTTTTATGTTTAGATGCATTTAAACTGATCAAATTTTATTTCAGAGAACAATAAAATTAAATTTTGTTTGATTAAAACCCTGCTAACATGGAAGTACCCAAGAATCATTTGAGGCACATAATGCTTTATGAGTTCAAGAAAGAAAACTCAGCAGCCGAAGCGGCTAGAAACATTTACTCAGTTTATGGAGAGGAATGTGTGAATGAAAGAACTTGCAGAAGATGGTTTGCAAAATTCAGAGGTGGATATTTCACCCTTGAAGATGAAGATCGAACCAGACATCCAGTTGAGTTTGATGAAAAGCTTTTTGAAGCAGCCCTCGAAGAAAATCCTGCTTTACCAGTTGAGGAATTGGCAGTGGTTCTCAGTTCAAACCATACAACTGTTCATTGTCATCTTCAACAACTTAGAAAAGTTCCTAAACTTGGAAAATGGGGGCTTCATGAATTGTCTGAAAACAACATCAAATACTGAGTTGACATCTGCTCTTCTCTCCATTCTTGCCAACTTGTTTCACCTTTTTTGGATAGACTTGTGACTGGCAAGGAAAAATGGATCTTTTATCGAAATGTTAAGCATCGTAGACAGTGGCTAGGTAAAGGGGAAGGACCCCAGCCACAGCCAAGAAGGGAACTTCATGGGCAAAAGGTTCTTCTTTCAATCTGGTGGGATCACTAAGGAATAATCCACTTTGAATTCTTACCACCTAATGCAACAATTAATGCTCAAATATACTGTCAGCAATTAGAGCATTTGAACCAGGCTTTGAAGAAAAAAAGACCTGCTCTAGTGAATCGAAAAGAGGTGATGTTTTATCAGGACAATGCGCGACCCCACACAGCAAGAATCACGTCACAAAAGATTGAAGAACTTGGTTGGGAGAAAATTCCTCATTCACCTTATTCTTCCAATCTTGCTCCTTTAGACTACCATTTGTTTCGTAGCTTATTGGAAGAAACAGCTTTTGTAACACAGGAAGTGGTTAAAACTGACATTTGTGAGTTCTTCGAATCAAAGCCAAAAGAATTTTACAGTAATAGAATTAGTAAGCTTGTTAATAGATGGAAGGAAGTCATAAATAATCATGGAAAATAAATTGTTGATTGAATCTGTAATTAAATGTAACATTTGGTCACTTGTTTTCTTTATTCAAAATTTGGACAGGACTCATGGGATGACCCGATATGTATATATATATAAATATATATAGTATATATAGTATATAGATATATATATAGTATAGTATATATATATTATATAGTATATATATATATATATATGTATAGTATATATATAATTATTTATTTAAAAATATGATTCCTTCGCTACATAAGAGTTCTCATGTTTCAAAACAAGAGCTGAAAACTTCAATATAATTATTAGAATTAAATTGAATTAAAGTACCAAGCTCTGTTCCATCTTCAAGTGAAATTTTTGGAATAACTATTTCTTGAAATTTACACGTTTTTATAAGCATATTCATTATAAAATTAAAAATACGATGTTAACAGCTAAAGCAATTATTTAAATAAGGGGCATAAGGGTTAATAATGTGTATCAATATCTCAGTTACATTCAAAGAGGTCAAGTCAGGGTAAGGTTGGGATGTCTAAATTTAAAGCGGAAGATGACATCGTCTAATCTGGTTAACCGTTAAGTGTCTAGGGAGATTTATTTTTTTTTTTTTATTTTCTTTCCTGAAAGAGTTTTGTCTATTTAAAACTGTCATAATTAACTAACATTTGTTTTTTTGACGACTTCATAAAGAGGTTTTTTTTTTTATATGATTGGGTAGGGCTTATATATATATATATACATATAGTTTTAAGTTATGTTGTATCCAAAGTGTGAGTTAAAGTGCTCGATATCAGGGATAGAGCATATGTAAATACAAAAATGGGTATTGAGATCAAAACCCAGCTGTGATAGTCTGTTTCATGCTTAAACACAATCGTCAGGCCTAATGATTGTGTTTAAGGAAAATAAAGCAAGAACAAAGAAAAGATGACAAAAGAAAGGAAACATAAACAAAAAAGACAAAGACAGACACCAACATAGGCAATAACTTAAAGTGCTCAATACCTCTAGCAAAAGAAACCAAGACAGAACAATAATACTAATCAATGAACTAAAGACTAGGTCCAGATCATTACAAGCAGTTTCAAACAGAGCGCTCATATCAGATGACAAGAACCAAGGAGGAAACAGTAAAGACTATCTGTCTAAAATAACAGCACTGGGAAAAAAACATGAAAAAAATCCATGAAGAACGGTCGCCAACACAGTGGAAAAAGAAAATGAGCAAGGCAAAAAAAAAACTCCCTCGTGGATTAACTTACTAAGTCCAGTCAATTCTAGTCTAACCAAAAATATATACACATGATGCACTCTCCTATCAATTTCAGTGTAGTTCACTTTGCAACTGAATTGCTAGAGTTGATTTGATTATAATGGTGAAGGCTTGTAGAGAACCACCCATACTTTTCAGAAGAAACGATAACAGAGAAATGGTGCTGTCAAATCTTGGAACAACTCACATGTTTCATTGTCATGGAGTTTAACCCCTCCATATTAATATTAAGTCTGCAAAACATTATATGTACTTAATAACAATCCTCCCTCATTTGAATACAGATGACTTCTTTCTCCAAGTTTCATTGCCACCTAATCTTAATCTACCCTGCTCTTTAACTCATGACTAAAAGAAGAGAGTGTACTGATAAATCATCAGTTACCTCCCCTTAAGTTTTAGGATGTATAAAAAGCACATTGTAATATCCATCAGTAGATGAGTAGTCAGAGTAAAGTGCAATAAAGCTTTGGTATAAGTTTATTCACTGGTTCTGTTTTACTACAATGGGATTCAAAACTTTTCCAAGGGCATTAGTGTGAAGCAAATGAAACATTATTGACTAGAATTTGAACGTGGCTTGCTCATTACATTCTCCTTGCAAAGAAGCCTTCTTCTTCTTCTTCTTCTTCTTCTTCTTCTTCTTCTTCTTCTTCTTCTTCAGTCCTGGAGATGGCTATAAACAGTGGTAGCATCGTACTGGTTCACGCTGATTTGCACAAACTGATTCTTAAAATTATAAAAGCTTAGTGAATTTAGAAACTAAATGACACATAAGAAGTTGATATACTGTTAAACAAACAAAGAAAACAATCAACCAATTTTCTTCTTCTTCTTCTTCTTCTTCTTCTTCTTCTTCTTCTTCTTCTTCTATGTGCTGTGTCAATTCAGGACATTGGTGATCATGGCTCTCCACAATTTTCTGCCTTTTGTAGCCCTTAATAAATTTTGTCTTTTTACTCTCCCAAAACCTGTTCTGCTATCCATTCATTCAAGCTCGCTATGTAAGCTATGCATTGTCTCTCTCTGTTACTCTTGCCTTCAATAAATCCCATGAGTATCAAATTTTCCAAGTCCCTTTTCTTTATTATGTGCCATAGAAATTTCAATTATCTCTTCCTGATGTTAAGTGTAAGTGATCTTTTTTTTGTTTCTATTTTCTGTAGAACTTTGTTGTTGCTCATATGTTTGGATCATGGTATTCTCAGCATCCTTCTGTGGGTCCACATTTCTGTTGCTTCAAGCCTCTTCTTCATCTTTGAGGAGATTGGCCAGCATTCACTGCCATATAAGAGGGTTGATATTATATAACAGTTCAGTACCCTTTTCTTTACATTAGTCGGACTATTGTCTCATCTTTGTCGCCATATTTGTCACAATGTTTCGGCCGTTGTACGCTCTGGCCTTCTTCAGGTGGTTGGAATTTCGAACTGAACCTTTTATTTCGATCACTGGGGTAGACTGTTCTAGTTCCACGTGCCATGTCTAATGGATGTCAGTTATCAGTTAACTCCTGCTAAGGAGGACACATGGCACAGTGGATAAAGGCGTTGGTTAGATCCAGTGACAAGACCCAAAGAGTGTGAGTTCAATACCCGGTTAAGGCAGTGGAGAACTTTCAGAACTTGAGGGAAAATTAGCATATAATATATGGATAATATTTGAGGCCAGTAAGCTCAAAAGAGAAAAAATATACCTGTGCTTTGACTTTTAAGTGGAATGATTATTGAATCAATTGCTAGGAAACTTGGTTCACTGTACCATGCTAGACAATCTTTATAACCAGAATCTGTCTTCTTACATATTTATAAGTCTACCATTCATCCATCATTGAATATTACTTCTACATTTTCTCTGGTGCTTCTGTTATATATTTAGTGATTCGTGAAGAAGAATCTGCAATGTTATTGGTCCTGACCTGGCATCTCAGCCCCTGTCACTTTCCCATCACTGTAACATAGCTTTCCTGGGATTTTTCTATAAATACTTAAAATGCTAATTGCACTGATGAACTTTCCTCTATGGTATCTAGATTTTATGAATTTAAGCTCAATACTAGATTGCCTGTAAATTCTATGATAACAGTTTCTTCTATCACACTTCTTGTGTGTGGAACTCTCTTCCAGCTTCTTGCTTTCTGGTCAACTTTGATCTTTAAAAATTTTAAATGAAATGTCTATCGCTATCTTCCGTCTTTTAATTAATTCCTGTTCTTCTATTGTTCTTGCTCCTTAATTTTTTTTTCTCATATTCTTTCAGATTCAGTATAACCCCTTGTGTCTTAGTGGCTTTATTGCCTTGCTTGGAGTGAAATGATGAAAAAAATAATGGAAAAACAAATAGTGAAATTTGCTCTACCCTTACTGCGTGAATATTTATATGGTCTAAACCAGTGGTACTCAAATGGGGTTTATATGGATCTTGGGGATCCATGTAAGATTAATGGGATCCACACAAGAAAATAGCAAATTGGGGGTTAATTACTTACATATTTTAAATTCTTTCTTTTAAGGTTTCTTTTTTTGTACAGTGTAACCCGAATATAAGAGAGTTGTCGGGACCAGAGAAGAAGTCTCTTATATCCGGGTTTCTCTTATATCCGGGTTTTGTCTATTTTATATACATTAACACAGGCTCTAATTTGGGACCAGAGAAAATCTCTCTTATATCCGGGTTTCTCTTATATCCGGGTCTCTTATATCCGGGTTACACTGTATATACAACAAAGTATGTAATGATGTAAAATATGAAAAACAGTCAGATGTTGAAATTTGTTTTTGTGTGCTGATATTTTGCTACTTCAAGTACTTTATTGCATTTTTTGACTGGATTCAGTTTTTCTTCTGCTTTTTATTTGAAGTATAGTATATAGAGATGAAGTAAAGGCCAAATTTACTGCCTATAGTACCATTTATTATTGACTCCATTTGGTTACAGTGTTTAAAATGGTTGACTATCATTATAGTTCATACAGGGATTGTTGTGTTCCTTCTGGTTGATGGTAATTGATTCGTTGCATTCATCCTTTCTTCTTCTTCTTCCTCTTCTGGAGTTGATAGTCAGGTCAAACTCAAAGCCGATAAATCACCAACCCTTGCATCTCGAACTGCTACCTCGAATCAAGTTCCTCTCTACTGCGGCATCTCTGGTCTTGTATGTGGTTTTCTTCTTTTTATTGGGGCTGACACATCCATGTTTCCCATTTGATTTTTTGGTGGGACATGTTGTCATTGGTTGATTTTTATTACGTTAACTGACCCACATACACTAAGTCTGGGTTATATCTCTTACTGAGGATAGGAAGATTAGAAGGAAGGAAAGGAAAGGAAAGGAAATATATATAGAAGAGAGGGAGAGAGAGAGTTTTCTTTGTCACTCACTTAGTAAAGAGGAAAGTGTATATTTTCATATGGTGTTATTACTACCTAATCCTACTACAGAAGGTTGCTTTCTCGTTAGTTAAGATAGAAGTATACAGAGAGAAGGAAAGAGAGAAAGAAATCAAAAGTTTTAAAGGAAAACGCAGATGCCTTATTTTAATTTGAATTCTTTTTATTTTTGTTTATATATATTATCTTTATTTTATTAGAACACATTGCAGCTTAATCAGTGTCTTGTCAGTCATCTTCAATGAAACATGTATAAAAGAGGGATTACTGCCCAAATACACAAGTGTGTGTGTGTGTGGGTGTGTGTGTGTGTGTAAATAAATAAATAAATAAATAATAAGTATTGCTAAAGAAAATTACAGAATCATATTATTTGCAATACCTGGCACTTTGGTGTGGTGTAATGCTTAGCAAGCTTGTCTTGCTAGCTAGCTCAATTACAATTGAGTAGTGAGTTCAATCCCCACTGAATGCTCCATACTTTCGGTCTTTAGTCAAACTCAAATCTACTAAGCTACTCTTTGTAAAACAAAAACGCTATGTGCAGTTAATAAAAAATAGTAAAGTTTGTGTCAATGAACTTTAGAAAACATTATGTTCTGTCATAAACTTCTTCACTGTTGCTCATCGAATATAATTAGATGAAATATAATGTCATTTTCATTTTTTACTTAGCTGTGAGTTTTTATTATAATTATATTTGTTTTTGTAATACAAACTAAGCAGTTATGACTGTTATGCCTAATTTTGCTGTCAATTAAAATTTTAGGCTTTTAGCGTTTCCAATAATTATCTCCCTTGAGTTCCGCTCTTTAGAAGATATTTTTGAATCGTCCGCAAACCAAAATTGCTTCAAGGAAAATTTTAGTTGATTTTTAAATCAAAGTTTTCGCTTTATATTCCAGTGTTGTATCGCTCTAACGGAGATAAGTCAGACGAAAGAAAACAGAAAAAAAAAGTAAGTATTTCATCGTGTATTTAATTTTGTTGTTTACAAATAAATGCAAATGTCCTTCGTTTTTCTCGAATGTAGCATTTTTTAGTCAGTATTTTTTTTAAATAAGTTTCCTCGGAGAATTTCCATTTTTAACTTTCTAGATTAAATTCTTCAGCTAAGATGGAAGTCATGCCCTAAATCTGAAAATTCAAGAACGGTAAAATAAAGTTAAATGCAGTTAGTGTTATATGTTTTTATTGTCGCAACAAACATTCATATTATTTACCTAAATTTTGAAAATGTTTCTTTTTTTAAAAATTTTTTTTTTAACCCTTTCAGTGTTAAAATCTTAAGTGTTTTAAAAATATAGATGTAAAAAAAGGAATTCAATGATAACTTTTTAGTGAATTTTTATTTTTTTAAGATATTTCATTTCAAACATTTTATGGTGGCCCGGTTATGCAATTACCTGATTATGTCCCTTGAATAATCACCTATTTTTCAACACAGCGCTGAATCGCAAGGAAAAATTATTTATACGTCGTTACCTCCATAGATTCGCAAAAAAAAAAAAAAAAAAGGAACATACATGATAAAGAAAAATGCCAAAAATTTAATAAAAACAAAGAGGAAAGATCAAAGGATTGTTTGATATCGTTTTTTTAATCCTTTTTAGGACTTTCGAAATTTTGATTAAAAATCTTGTATTGTCGGTGCCAATGTTATACCATAAATTTAGGTACCCCTATGAGGTCGCTAAAAAAGAGCATAGCATGATGAAAAAGACACCAAACTTGACGAAAACAAAATTTTATCGTCTAAATGTACATGTTATTATTAAGAGGAAAGATCAAAGTACTTTGGGGGTATTTTTTTTACATTTTTGAATCGTTCCTAGCAAGTCCAAAATTTTTGTTAAAATCTTGTTTTTTTTTTTCAGTCTGCAAAATTGACAGATAGTCAATCATGACATCCATTTTTTTCCATTTTATAAAACAAAATGAAAATCTCAGTTTGAAATTCTTTTAAAAATCAATTATCATTTTCTTAAAATTATTTTAAGAAAATCAGAAATTATAATGTTTAGTAAGCTTAACTTAGCTTCTGTGCCAAAAAGGTGGAGTTTGAAAATAAAACAAAGCAGGTTACTTTTGCGTCACTTGACAGGTTATGAATGACATATTAACGGATTATTACATGAGGATAATTTGTTCTATGGAAGGAGAAAAGTGAAGTTATTTAGATTTAAGTGAACAAATTATTTACCTCATTATTTTTAAGGAAAACTTTCAGTGCTCTAATTTTTTTTTTGTACTTAGCTTTCACCTTTACGTTTATGATGCTTTATGGAAAATATATTATAAAGAAATTAAAATAAGACTGTTAAGAGTGCGATTAAATTTCATAAGAAAGGTATCTAATTAATTTATAGGTACCTTTCTTATAAAATTTTATCAGAAACGTACATAAAATACTATAATTTTATGTACATTTATTACATTTTACTGTGTTATTTGTATTTCTATTCATTTTATTATTAATTTTGATATTTCATTTATGGAAAAATGTCATAACTGAGATTAATATAAAAATACAAACATATAAATTTCATAAGATAATACTGATACTTGTAAGTACTCTTCTCAGTTGAAATTGAAAAATCAAATTAACTTCTCCACACATGTTTCACAAAAGTAAAGGCGTTAACAGCGGAGAACAATGCTTTACTCAAATAACACAACTTAATTGTATTCTGGTTGGTCTTCTGTACTTTATAATTACCGCCCGATTATAAACACAAAATTACATTTCTTAATGACTGCCGGTCTTCTGATTAGTCAAAACGATACAATTTACAATGCGCTAAAAAAAGATCTATCCCATAAGGACATTTATGAAAGCAGATGCAGCTTTTAACTAATTTTATAGTATTTTAACAACTTAAATATAAAAATCTATTATAATTAAAGAAATAACAAATAATTGTATTAAAAATTCATTTTTCATCGAAAAAATGTTCTGCTTTCAGAAAATATTGTCCATATTCATAAAAACAACTAAAAGCAAATAAAAGCATTTGAAATTAAATAATATCTTTGTTTTATTGAGTTTTGTATGTTACAATTCAGAACTGATTTTCAGGTGGGGGGGGGTGTCCAGTTAAAAACAAAAACATGATTTGCATTCCTCAAAGCTTTCTGCTTTTAACTATTGTAATCACTAAAGTGGACTTGATCGAATTCCTAGAGTTTTCATAAAATTCATTATGGGGGGGGGTAATAAATATAAAAACAATATTTCTGCCATGACTTTAATAAAAAAAACATATTTATAATAATTTCCATCATCTGTGAATAGTTTCTGAAAGTTTCATTAACATCTGACAATTTTATTTTTGCAAGATTTTCCAAATTAATGTGTGTCATACAAAAAAAAATGTGCTAAAAATTGTATGTTATTTTACTAGTTCCGGTGATACAAAGAGAAACAAGGTCTGTTTAATCAAAATTTAGAATGTTCTAAAAAGAAAGAAAATTTTTTAAAAAATAATTAAAATAAACTTTGGTCTTTCCTGTTAATAATAATATAAACATTTAGACAATAAAATTTTGTTTTCGTCAAGTTTGGCGTCTTTTTCATCATGCTATACTCTTTATTTTAGCGATCTCATGGAGTTACCTACGTAAATTAATATGGGGAATTTTAGCAAAATGATGCTAAAATTCCCCATATGTTTAATATATTTAGTTTATATTTGTTATAAGGAAAGATTGTTGGATAATTTAAATTACCAAATTTTTTGGTCAAACAGGACACCCAGTTACAGAAAATTTGTTCTGAATTGTAAAAGACAATAAAAATTATTTAATTAAAAAATCTGTGTATAAACGTGTCAATTTCTGTAATTATGGATGTCCAAATGCAAAATTATCAAAAAATAAGAGCTGTAACGATTGTAAATTTAAAATTATTGGTAATTTTTTTAAATTTTTCCTTAGCAAGCATTTTTGTAAGTTAGACTATAAAGCCAAAGTACCAAAAATTAATTAAAATATTAGGTTGCTTAGAATATTTTCTTAAATTTTTAAGAGTAATGCATAGTTTAAAAAAAAAAATTAGATAAAAAAAAAAGCATTTACGTTGTATTTGTCAAGTAATTGTTACAATTATGTACCACTTAGTTAAAATTCCCAAACAAGTCTATTAAGATAATAGTCAGCACCACTATAAAAATGCAATCTCTGTGTCAAAAAATGATTTTCTGCAATATTAAAATATTGCAGAAAATCAAATAAGTGTCATTAGTTTCAATCAGATTAATTAAACTTCAAATATGCTAATTTTCCTTAAATAAAGTTTCAGAAAAATACATTTTATTTTTGAAAGGTTTTTTAACAAAGAGAATTATGTTGGGCTGACAGTTTTGCCAATATGAATGATTTTAGCATTTTTACTGATTTTTTATTGATAATAATAAACTCCTTTCAATCACTTTAAATTTATTTTGAAATACAGCAAAGTATTTTGCTTATTGGAAATATTAAATTTAATGTATTAACTTAAAACTAAAATAAATACTTCAAGGATTATTAGTTTTCAAAAATGCACTTTAAAACTTAGGTATCGCTTTTTTTTTCTTTGGAGGTACTCATCATTTTTTATTTATTTATTTTTTTTTGCCAGCATGAGGGTGACTGCATTAACTTGTGACTTTTTAAAGTTTGGAAATTTAACTGGTAAATTATGGAAAAGTATAAAAATTTCTCAGCATTTAAAACTTCTATCAAATTATTAATCTGCAATGTTTCAGACTTTTAAGTATGTGTAGTTAAAACACTGATTTTCACTGATCATAAGTGAGCCATGAAAATTTTTAAGCATCATTAAATTATTTTTGAAAGTTGTTCAAAACAAAATAAGTGTACATATACAAGTACATTGTTATAATAACATAGAGATAATATATAAAATAATATAAAAAGCAAACTTTTCTGCAGTAAACAATATTAAGAATAAATTATTCACAGCCAGACTCCTTGGAAGAAGATTTAAGATGCCTGTCCAGAATTTAACCTTATAAAGAGGATATTCTAAAAAACACCAAGCTCAGATATCTTGTATATTATGATAAGCAGAAAAATAAATATAACTTTTTTTTTTTTTTTAAAGGATTTTAATTATCTTAGTACAAATTATAATAAATTGTTTTGTTTATGTTAATATATCCTAGAAATTATACACTTCCTTTTACTCATCCTAATTTAAACATGCAGCAAAAGTTTAACCATAGGTGCCATTAGATAAAAAAAATTGAAAAACATTGTATTAAGATATTAGAAATTTTAAACTGACAGTTTTCTATCCAATTTTGAATGAAGTTTATCTCTTGAGATAACTTTCATTCAGTTTTTAGTTTTATTGACACATTAAATAAAAAAAGCTCACATTACTTAGTAGGGTTTTATTTCATACAAGTTTATTTTTCTTTTTTGGGGAAATTAGTTTATTATTTTTAGCTACTCTTTTCACAATACAGAACTAACAAAGCGTTTTTTTCTAGAATAGGAATAGAAATTATTTTTTTCCTAATTTTTGGTGCAAGTTTCACAGGGGCACATTTCACTCATATATTCAAACTAAGCATAATACATACATACATACAGAGCAGTGGCGGCATGTTGCTAAAATTAATAGGGGTGCTGCTTCAGAAAATTTTAGCCACTGTTTTCTGTAAAATGAAACAAACACAAAAAAAATTATACATAAATTTGATAAAATCCTAAACAAAAAAAATATTTTTTACTTATAAATTGTTACAGTTCAAGCTTGATCCATTCATTTAAAAATGAAATCCATTCTACTTATTTTACTTTGAATGAAAAGGTTAATAATTTTCGCTTTGATCCCTGGATGACTGCTGAGGAAATTTTTCTCCATTGAAAGCACTGCGAGTGCTTTTAGTTTTTTCAGGATTTCTAGTGATCCTTAGAAAAGCTTTTCTTCTTTTCAGTGTTGAATAGCAGCATTTTGGCTCTGGTGTAGTCATGGAAATTGTCAAGAGGATTTTTATCAGTTTCCTAATTCTACTAAAAACACCATCTAAATTATTTTCCAAGATAAATTTCAGCAGTTTGATAAATTTGCAATATTCATGCATATCAGATCTACAATAGATTACTTTTTGTTCAATTTCAAACTTTTCTTTGTCAGTCATGGGATATGCTTCAGTGGTCAGTACTATCTCTTCTGTCGGCAGTTCATTCTTAAAACTAGTGAAGCTTTTCTTGTTGAATCATTTAGCAGCTGTTAAGTTTTTAGTGGAAGAATATCTGTTCATTAGATCAACACATATGCAGTTACACACTTCCTTTGCTTTTGCCATGTGTGACTTTGAAGGATTCTCACAGTACTTCAAGTTTCTTATTTCTAAAATAGTAGTTTTGAAATCTGTTATATATTTATTGACTTTAAGCACACTAATTTCCAAAGATTGCACTTGGTTGTAAATTACTTTGACATAAGGCATTATCTGACGAAAAAGCTTTAACCAAAGCAGAAATTATCATCATTAAGGTATTGTAAAATTCCTATTGCTTCTGCAATGATTGATTTGCATTTGATGTTGACTGAATTTCAGTAAGGCAGCTTTTTAAAGATTGCAAATTGTCATGAACTCTCTTCACAGTCCATATATTAAAGTCCCAAGACATAGTCAAATAAGAACAATCTAGTATCTGTCTATATTTCTGAGATGAGGTATTATGTACACTATTTACATTATTCGGACTATTGTCCTCATCTTTGTCGCCATATTTATTATGTTTCAATTGTTGTACGCTCTGGCCTTCTTCTGGTGGTTGGAATGTCGAACTGAACCCTTTATTTCGCTCACTGGGGTAGACTGTTCTAGTTCCACGTGCCATATTTAATGGATATCAGTTATCTCCTGTTAATTCCCTTCTCCAAGTTCTCCACTGCCTTAACCTTGAACTCACACTTTTTATGGTAAGGCTTCAAGAAAGGTGTAACATGAGGTGGAAAAATCAGGCCTGGCTGACCACATATGGAGAGAAAAGGGAGATCACTGCCCTCTGTGGGATCAGGTTGAGATCATAGACAAAGAACACCACTGGAGAATTCGTAAACTTAAGGAATCAGAACATATGCTAGGCCACAAAAATCTCCTGAGCCGAACAAGTATAGAAATGAATACAATATGGGAACCAGTAATAAGGAGTGCCAGAGAAAAGCGAGAATAACAACAAAAATTGCAATATGAGCTCTGGTAAAAACATGCAATGATAACTGTAAAAAAATCACAATGTGAGCACTAGTAAAAAATGGTTGCTGAGACATTAGGTTTATAATACCCAGAAATTCATACACAGATGTCCTCAAAGACACGTAGCACAGTGGATAAAGGCGTTGGTTAGATCCAGTGACAGGAACCAAAGAGTGTGAGTTCAATACCCAGTTAAGTGGAGAATTAACAGGAGATAACAGGGGAATTAACCGGAGATAACTGATAACTGACATCCAAACATGGCACATCTGCGAAATGTTCAGTTTGACATTCCAACCACCTGAAGAAGGCTGGACCGTACACTGGCCAAAACATTGTAATAAATATGGCGACAAAGATGAGGACAATAGTCCGAATAATGTAAATAAGAACAATCTACCCGAGACCTGAAGATTAAAAATGAGGACAATAGTCTGTATATAAATAATAACTTATCATCCTAGAAATTACTCCTTTTATTGGTTAAACGTTGGATATTAAAATTCAATTCATGACAGAACATGAATTACTTTATATGCTCTAGTTTATGCCAATGTAGTTATAGTTTCCTAATTGCAAACAATGCATGATTCTTCAGTTTGCTTTAATAATGCTTCTTCTTTATTCACAGATGTTAACTAAAGTTGAAAATAAAGTCAAGTGAGGGGATCAGTATTTGCAGAGTTTTGGATTTGAAATCACATGCGCAAACTCAAAAGCAACCATTGATTTGTGTATTTACATGTATAAGCTGTTTTACAGAATTAAAATTTTAAGAAAGACTAAAGAGAAAATATTCTGATATTTCTAGATCTATATTCATGCAGAGTTGTTCATATCTAAAGAATCACATGCAAATTTGCACCAAAAAAAGAAAAAGAAATTTGTTCATTGATTTAAAAAGTTTACAGATCGTTTTTTACAAAAACTTCACTTTTAAAAGTACATATGCAGAAACACACTTAAGAGAAACTTGTCAAGCATATTCAGTTACAGTTTAAAAATACAAATACTGGAGGGAAACTGTTTTCTTGTAAAATCTGTAAACTACGTTTACAATGAGTTCTGATTTGAAAGCTCGCAGACAGAAACAGACTGGACACAAGCCCGTAATTTGTGAAGTGTGTGGCTCAGGATTCTCGAAGAATTCAAATCTCAAAAGGCATATGAGAATACACACTGGTGAGAAGCACATTTCTTGTAAAGTATGCGGATCGTTATTTTCAAAGAGTTCTGAATTTAAAGCACATATGCAAACACATACGTCAGACAAGGCCTACATTAATGAAGTACCTGAACCCTACTTAAATAATTCCAGACAAACCAGTAAAAGAATGAAACTTTATTTTTGCAAAATCTGTAGGTCTGCATTTACACGGAATTCACGTTTAAAAGTTCACATGCGAAAGCACACTGGTGAGAAACCCTACTCTTGTCAAGTGTGTGGATCAGCATTTTCACAGGATTACTGTTTGAAAATACATGTGCGAACACATACTGGAGAGAAACCATTTTCCTGTAATGTCTGTGGTTCAGCATTTTCAAGGAGTTCAGATTTGAAAGCCCATGTACGAACACATACTGGAGAGAAACCATATCCTTGTCAAGTATGTGGATCAGCATTTTCACTGAATTCTAATTTAAAAATACATATGCGAATACATACTAGAGAGAAAAAATTTTCTTGTCACTTATGTGGATCAGCATTTTCATTGAATTCTGATTTGAAAGCACACATACGAACACATGCTGGAGAGAAGCCTTACTCTTGTGAAGTGTGTGGATCATCATTTTCACTGAATTCCTGTTTAACAAGACATATGAGAAAACATACTGGAGAGAAACCATTTTCTTGTAATGTGTGTGGATCAGCATTTTCACAGAGTTCAAATTTGAAAGAACACATGCGAACACACACTGGGGAGAAACCCTACACTTGTGAACTGTGTGGCTCAGGGTTTTCAAAGAGTTCAAATTTGAAAAGACATGTGCGAACACATACTTGAAATTAGATTAATTCAGTAAAAATGCAGATTCCTCTGTGTATCGGCATTTTTACTGAATTAACCTTTAGATTTATACACATGAAATCACCAAATAGAAACCTCAGTTACACAGTGTGTGTAGATTGAATTTTCACAGGAATCAAACTTAAAATAAGACCCGTGAAAACAAACAGATGCAAAACCATTTTTTTAAAATAAAGTATTTTCACAGTTCACTTTTCAAAGATTCCTTATAAAGTTATTGTGTGGGCACTGCTTTATGGAGATTTGTAAAATAAATCCTCAAATGGCACATTCAAGACAAAGTATATTTCAGTGAATGTGTTTGATCAACTTTTAAAGTTCACATAAAAAAACAATAAAAATAGTATTTATTTTAATTCCATTTTACAGAAAAATTCATACACTGCAAAATAGGGCAGTATTTTAAACTGAATTTACTATTGCAGTTATTTTTATTTATGTTCACTCATTCATTATTGTTGTGTTTTGTCTTAATGTTTGCCATTCATTTCTTCAAAAAGTAAGCTAAACTGCCGGAATTTAGAATATCAAGTTCAAGTCTCTACCAAAGATGCTTCTTCCTTCAAAACTCTCGCAATATCAAGTAATCATTAAAAAACAGATTGGCTAAAAATATTTTTATATAAAGTAACATAAAAAACGGCAAGAAAATGAAATATTTTTAATGGTGAAATTAATAAGTTTCAAGATGTTAAAATAATAATAATGTTAAATTATTAAATATAGTGGTAGTCTATCTGGTTCAATAATGATGTCGATAAACTACATACAGCAGCAAGGCCTTCGATCTCCCAATTAGAGGTTTTCAGAAGCATCAAACCACCTCTTAATTGCTGTTTTACCCAGGTTCACCTTGATTCAGGGTGGTAGCACCTGTTAGGGTCCCAGCTATGGGCAAATAGTTAACCCCGCAAATGGGTCAGAAAACTGAAAGTATAAAAACACATTTTTATAGTACAAAAACTTACCAATTTCTGTAAAACTAAAAATATTATCAACAATACATTTTTGAAAAATGTTACTAGCAATACATTTTTGTAAAAGAAATTACTAATATGCCCAAGCAAATTAAATTTTGGCATTAAATGACTTATGAGTTGATATGCTGCTAAACAAACATTTTTAAAACAAAATGACCAGCAAAACACTCATTTTAATCATACAATTGTGTTAAAAATATATTTAGTTGAATCTATAAAATTGTGTTCAAATTTAGATTTCAGCATTGAATGACCTATAAAGGTTGTTATGTCATTCAACAAAATCAACCAAATTGATAATGGCATCTAGGTAACTTAGATATTACAGTTTGGCCATGTTGAATGATGGCCAGATGAACTTGGGTTTCTTCTGATGGGTGGAGGATGATGTAGAGCTTGACACCTGACCTGACAATATGGTGACCGGTCCAGCATTTTGCTCTTCACATGGCCCCGGGTAGTTCTGAAGTTTCTAACATAGTCAAGTGCCACTGTTTGGATGTTGGATGGATTTCAAGTTGATTTTTACTTGTCAGCCTGCCAAAACTGAGTGTTGGTGATTCTCAGGTTATTCTCTCCACAGAGATGCAAGAGCAGCAGGCCACTGGAGTTCATGTTGCCTGTACCAAGTGGTCCTGGCATACCCTTCCAGTTTGTGTAGTCACTGCTAAATTTCATTGGAGTCACCCAACAGCATGAGCATATCTCTTGTGGGGACAGCCTTCACAAAATTGTTGAAGTCCTCGTAGAATGTTCCCTTCATTTCATCACTGCTGGTTAGTGTTAGGGCATATGTACTGATATTTATGATATGCCAGGAAACATTCAGTGGAAAGCAGAGCTTCATTAGTCATTCATTGGTAGGAATGTCTGGTAGATGCTTGACTAATGATGACTTAATTGCCAGTCTTATCTTCATCTTGCACTTTGCCTTTCTAAATGAAAATCTAGCCACCTTTAACACTAGGATGACCAGCTCCTTTGACATCTTTATTTACATTACGCCATGAAGCAGCCATCTTTAATATATTCAATATTCAAGTCAGGAATAACAAGTCTGAAAAGAAATTCACAAATATGAATAGTAAGTGTTTGTTGGGGCTTGCTGTCATTTGTCTCTAGTTCCTTTTGCTATTTTTTTTTTTTTCTCTTTTCACAACTTCCTTTTATTGTACATTTTTCTGTGTTAATTTTAAATCTCCCGTTGAAGCCTGAAGAGCGGGAGCGAAACCAGTTGCTTCACCCGTTTTTAATATGTCTCGTAATATTAAGTTTTATACTTTTATTTCGATCATTAAATTTTGTACCTACAAAAATATCTTTAAATATATATATGTATATATATATATGTATGTATGTATGTATGTATGTATGTGTATATATATATATATATATATATATATAATGTGTGTTTGTGTATAGATAGATAAATAGATAGATAGGGGACATAAACACAAGTATTATTGCTTGTGAGAAATTTTCAATGCATTTACCCTATAAATAGCCTAGGTGTCAAAAACGACACCTCGGCCATTCAAGGTAAAACCTCAAATATCAGCTATTCCACTGAATATTTTTTAAAGAATTAAGTCTGTCAAGCATCTTTGCTAAAATTCAATAATTGTTCATAAGCCTCAGCATCAAACCAAAACTAGTTATTCCATAGTAATTTGTTGAAAATTTGACGGTGTCGAAAACGACACCTCGGCCATCCTAGTGTTGAGCTCAGCCACAGAGCCTTCATTTGCTAGTCTAGTTTTGCTCAATTCAGCAATTTCAATGCTGTCATGTGATAGATCTTTTGCAATGAAGGCTACTCTATCAAGACTTGTTGAGGTGTCTCTCTCCATAAGTGTTCAGACCAGTTTCAGCACCATGGTGAAAGAGGTAGCCTGGTCAACATTTAGCCCAAAGAAGAGAGTGCACCAAGACTGGTTTGATGAGAATGAAGAAGATATCACCCACCTCCTGGATAAATAGAAGGTATTCATAAACTTGCAAAATGACAATTCCTACACCCTCAAAGTAAGACTACTTTGAGCACCTCCAGTGCCTAAACCACCCTACACCACATGTAGTACAAGTGGTGTCCACATATATACACACACACAGAGGAATTAGTGTGTGAAAAGCAAAGAAATAAACTTCAAACAGCTCTACAAATTTTAAATATATTTTATTATTGAATATTTGTTTTCTTTCAAGTTGAAAGAAACAAATTACAAAGATCTTTGTGAAACAGTCTCAACAAAACCACAATAAATTGCTTTAATATGATAGAAGAAACAGTGTTTCTACATAAGGAGAGTTTCACATTTATGTTGTTTTATGAATGTGTATAATTTTCTAGTAGTCAGCATGTCAGCAGACGAAGCTGTGTTATAACTGCTACTAACATATTGTTTACAAAACTCTATTCATATGTTTTTTTTGTGTGTTGCTTAATTTATTTTAAAATCATTTATAGTTAATTGATAAATATGTGAAGATTGAGTAATTAATTGTATGAAAGATTTGAGTAATCATCTGTGTACAACCCTGGTGAAAGATTTGCAAAATAAAACTGAAAAATGAATACTAACTTTGTGAATTTACACAAGCATATTTATAACAGAGAAATATAATCCAGGGATCTAAAAGTTAGATTTACTAAACTCAGAAATTTATTAGTTAATAAATATTTTTCACGATTTTTAAATATCTATTTAAGGAGTGAAAAATATTGTTGATCATTTTCTAGAATGAGCTTTCAAATTTCATAGCAGACAACAAAGATAGTAATCTGAAATTTCAAAGCCATTAGCACATTTGAAATGGCATCAATGATTGGTTAATAAATGTGAATGTGGAAATTCAAATCTGGAGCTGACTTTGTGCACAAAAATGAGTCAATATTGAGTTTTAGTGAGAGTAATTAAATCTTTTGAATTTTTCTCCAATTTAGTGTTCCAGAAATATTAACCATATCAGAAGCTTATAAGGAAATTTAGTCAGTCAGCAAATAACCATTAGGAGAGAAACTGCAGGAGAACCACTCACAATGTCCAGAGTCTTTTCTCTCAATTTAAAACTAAAGAAGTTTAAAGCATTATTATAATGTATTTTTTTTCCTTTTGTAAAACAAATTTCTAAAGGTTGTTGTCATTACTATGCTGTTTTTTACATAATTTCACTAAATTCTCAAAAATAAGATACATCTATGACAAAAAGACATTACAGTGAAAAGAGCTGTTAAATTCCTCATCCAAAAATTAGTAGTTTCAGGCATAGATATATTGTTATGGCAAATTCAGTATTTTGACCTGTTTTTGTCCTGCTGCTAAATTGTTTTGCGTGGTGTAAATATAGGTTGTTTTATTGAGGCATGACTTCATCTCTATTGTGCTATGAAGTATAGGAATAAGTTGCAAGTCACTAACTGATGAAATGAATCTTACAGGATCAGTCATTTGTCTTCTATGTCATATCTTTATGATTTTGTTTTTGAGTAGGAAACTTTCCCACTGTTTAAGCTGGTCTAATCTAAAAATTACTGATTTCATTAGCATTATCTTTCTATTATTTCAAGTCTACCTATATGACATTACATTTCAAATGATTTTTAACTTGTTTTAGCCCAGCATCTTCACTTATACACTGTTAAAATTGGCATTTTGTCCAACAGAACATTTTGACAAACTTTGAATGGTTTACTAATTGAGATACCAAGATGAATTTGGTACTGTTTTTTTATGGTTTATTGAAACCTGTATGCCAGTCTAGTTTCACTGAGTGAAGCAATATCGATGCTTTAGCATGACAGTTCTTTTTGCTTCTTGTGTTTTGTCTACCAATATGACATTACATTTCTAATGATTTTTAACTTGTATGAACCCAGCATCTTCACTTATACACTGTTAAAATTGGCATTTTGTCAAACTTTGAATGGTTTGCTAATTGAGATACCAAGATGAATTTGGTACTGTTTTTTTATGGTTTATTGAAACCTGTATGCCAGTCTAGTTTCACTGAGTGAAGCAATATCGATGCTTTAGCATGACAGTTCTTTTTGCTTCTTGTGTTTTGTCTACCAATATGACATTACATTTCTAATGATTTTTAACTTGTATGAACCCAGCATCTTCACTTATACACTGTTAAAATTGGCATTTTGTCAAACTTTGAATGGTTTGCTAATTGAGATACCAAGATGAATTTGGTACTGTTTTTTATGGTTTATTGAAACCTGTATGCCAGTCTAGTTTCACTATGACAGTTCTTTTTGCTTCTTGTGTTTTGACCGCAGGAGAGGTAACACTGCTGGCCCTGGTAAACTTTCCAGTGAGTAATGGGGACGAGCAGTGTTTGAGACACCTTTTTTAGTTTCCTCCCTCATGTGACTGACAATGATTCCTGGTGTATTGCAGTCAAACATGGCTGCTCAGTCATCTATGAAAATGCCAAACACCTCTGTTGTGCGAGAGGGAGAGAGAGTGTCTTTTATTTCCAGGCCACCTACATTTATGTTTGGAACTACAACTCTTAGTGGGTATCCCTACCTGTTGCTTCACCACAGAACTTTGATGATAGCAGGATAGAGAAGAGATGTTTAGAAAGGTTGTACAGTTTATTTATAGTAGGAAATAAGTTTAAAATTTTCAGCATCTCCCCTCCTTCATGCACATGTGTAGTCACATCACTGTAAACATCATTTAAGTTCAATGAAGTTCTAAAGGACAAAACACGTAACAGGAAAAGTTTTTCCCTCATTTGCATTGATTTTCATATGTAATTTCCAAACAAAATTTGATTAAAAAGCAGCAGGGTCTGTTTAAATTTTTTTTTTTTTTTTTCAATTTTTCGAATATGGTGTTCTGCATTGTGATCCAAATTGTGGATAAGTTGTCCAAAGTTCATATTGTGTTGTTTTCTATTTTGTTCAAGTACTTTCAATCATCTCAGTTATTTTCAAGAACTAGGGTGGTATCTGTGTGGTAGACAGCATTCCTTTGTCTATGTCATAGAATTTTTTGGAAAGCTGAAAGTTTAAATAATATACAGCAGAGGTGGCCAAATTACAACTCGCAGGTCACATGCAGCTTACCGAAAGAATTTGTGCTGCCCGCCAACTGTTAGTAAATTCAAAAGAGAAAGTTACCAAACAACACCAAATAATTGTTACAAGCAACTCGACGCCTAATTTTAACAAACTGGTAAATGACTCCAGTCTGATACATTATTCTCATTGAGTCATTGAGATTCTTCTGTTGCTGAGTTACTTTGCACTTCAAAGAAATCTGTTTCATGCGAAGTTTCTACTTTAAAATTTAAATTTTTTTTTCTTTAAATTTAGTTACTTTATATGTGTTTTATTTGAAGTTTCTACTTTAAAATATTAATTAAGAATTGTTTTTTTATTTCCTTACGTAGTTAATTTGTTTTTCAAATAAATGTTTTCTACTTTATAATATTAATTAATAAAAATAATTTCCTCTTAAAACAAGGTTATTTTGTCTTTCATGCAAATCTTCAACTTAAAAATACTTAATATGTTTTTCTTTAAACTGAGTTACTTTGTCTTTCAAATAAATGTGTTTCATGTGAATCTTCTACAGTACTTTAAAATATTAATTAATAAAAATTAATTTTGTTTTTTTATCTTTAAAAGCTACTTTTTTTTTTTTCCTATTTTAAATATTGATTATTATTTTGGGTTAATCTATTGTATGGCCCAATAAAATTGTGAATTTTTGAATGTGGCCCTTGCACTGAAAAGTTACCCCTGGTCTACAATAACGTCATGGGTAACAGTTCTTGGGAGCAAAGCTGCACCAAAAAGAATTTGATTTTTGTTATTGTTATAGACAAGCATATTTTTGCAAGAAAGAAATATGACAACAGCAGAAATAGATTTATGTGATTTATTTCAATAGGAACGTGTGGGTTTGGGACAGCTACATTGTGGTGTAGTTCATAAGCCGGCTGCCAATCTGGGTTGATCTCTCATAGTAGTTCTCACTGGTTGGCGTGGCGCTCCTCCTGCTGACAGCCCAGACTGACTGTGACAGATCTCTTCCCTGGCCTCCTGTTTACTGCTTGTGTGACCCCTTTTATGGCATTTTTTATGGCTTAACAGGCTCGAAAAACGACGTGAGTATAATTTGGAGAGAAGCATTTTTATTGGTCGCAAAATAGAAACACTTGAAAATATTATTTTATTTTTCAACCGGAACTTGTCGTCCAGGCCTATGCACAAATGACGATAATGGTCATTTTGTGACGGGACATTGTCCCGTTCACATCCGCTCTCGCTCTTGAGTATATTAGTTTATTTGCTTGCAAATCATTCGAGATATGTCTTATCTTATTTTATAACATTATATAATATATATATATATATATATATATATATATATATATATATCACACATTGAGTGCTGGTGTTAATAAAATAATGCTTGATGTATAACACAGATATAATTTATATTAATACTAAATATACATTGTTTTCCTCACCAATAGCACAGTTCTGAGTTTCATGCAAAATATAATTATCAGCTGCTGATCAGAATTTTGATCATAATGTATAACACCTTATTTGAAAATTAGAAAAAGAAATATAAATTAAACACAGACTTTGTGGGCACGTTTTAATCAAACTTTTTTGAATGAATACCTGTTACTAACTATATCTTGTTCAAATTACATGACCCTACCATGATTAAAGACATAAACACAGAAAAATTACTATGCCCATTTACTGAAAGAGAAATTGCGCTAGCCAATGAAAAGATGTGGCTTCTTGATACTGAAATCAAATAAAGGAAGATACCTTAAAATCTTCAGCTAGTGCCGAAAACTATAAAGAAATTCTAAATTAACTCTCTACCACGACAGGTAGGAAACATGCTAAACAAAGCAACAGTTTATGGGTAGGAAACATGCTAAACACAAAGCAACACTTTACAGGTAGGAAACATGCTAAACACAAAGCAACAATTCATGGGTAGGAAACATGCTAAACACAAAGCAACAATTCATGGGTAGGAAACATGCTAAACACAAAGCAACAATTTAGAAAAAAAGCTGAACACTTTATATAAAGGGAAAATATATCATCCAAATTCATCAGATAATTTCATTAATATCTCACACCATCAACACGCTAAGGAACAAACTGAATTCTTCAACCTCTGACCAAACTGCCATCTTCTCTCCACCTTTGATGATAAAATTAAAATGGCGGATATTGAAATTCTATATAAAAAAAATCATTAAACTACAAGAAGCCAAGGTCATAAAAACTCGCCCCAACCTATAGACTTTACTCAAAGCCACAAAAAAACGGATAGCACTTCAAACGATGAACTCGACCCAAAATAAAGAACACACAAACTTCAGACAATTTATCCACAATTTTGACCAAAACACACATTCAAAAATTGGAAAATATAATAAAAGATTAAACAGACAGACCGTGTCGGTGGTTTTTAATCAAACTTGTTTGGATAAGTACTTGCTACCTAAATATACCTTATTCATGTATATGTGGTGGGCTCTCCTGTCGTATTCAATGTATGAGGGTCAAGCAGCTCAGTTCCTAGGAACTGAAAGCTCAGACACCAGCACATATGATTTGATTATAGTGGTGAAGGCTTTGAGCAGAACCAGACCCACTTTTTGAAGGGCTGAATACAAAGGCCTGGTGCACTACGTGTCATAAGGTCCCCAAACGACCCTCTGCAGGTTTTGAATTCAGAGATGTCCTTTTCCTAGAGCAGTTGCCATCCAAAGCTATAGAACCCAGTCTGCCCTGCTATTTACTTATAGCTGGAGGTAGAAGAAGAGGATTAATACCTTTCCCATGGGTTTTAGCATGTAAGTGAATGTAATGGATTCTAATGGAATTATATATATATATATATATACATATAAAATTTTATCATATTGTATGAATTATAAGGCATTCTCATATTTAAGTAATTTAGTTCAGTTCTGACTCCTTATGTAAACTGCCAAAACATCAGGCTGTTAATAAATCACTTGGCTTGTTAATTTTAACACTTCCAAAATAAAACTTTTTTTTTTTATTCCATCAGCATGTCTGATGCTAACCTTCAGGAGAATAATTCATTGCACCTTCTAAACGTAACATTTTCAACTGACATGCATTGTAATGATTATATCAAATCAATTTCTAGGTCTGCTGTTAGGAAAGTTCATTTACTGTGTCATTCTAGACACTTTTTCTTGCTAGAATCTATCTCACACCTTTATAAGTCTACCATTCATCCCTGCATTGAATATTGCTGCCATATATGCGCTGGTGCTTCTGTGATGTATCTACAAACTCTTGACAAAATTCAAAGAATCTGTAATGTTATTGGTCCTGATCTGGCATCTCAGTTTCAATCACTTTCCCACCACTATGATGTGTATCTTTTCAATAAATACTTTCATGGTAATAGTTCTGATGAGCTTTCCTTTATAGTAACCAAACTTTATTAATTTAAGTGTCATACTTGATTGGCAGCTAGGTCTCGACATTTTACTATGCAATATTATTGGTCTTGACCCGACATCTTGGCTTCAGTCCCTTTCCCACTGCCTTTTCTATAAATATTTTCATGGTAATTAGTTTTGATGAACTTTTATCTTTGATACCTCAACTTTACAAATTTAAGCACAGTACTAAATTGAGGAATTGGAGAGCTGAGTTTGAAGTCCAATTTAGTTCATTACATTCACTTACGCACTAATATTCTTGGGAAAGTCATGAATCTTACTCTTCTCCCACCCCCCCAGCAAATAGTAGGACAGACTGGTTCTGTAACCTTGGGTGGCAACCACTCTATCACAGAAAGAAATGGCAACCTCTGCAGGAAAATCTTCTGCCTAGTCAGTCATGACTTGAAAGAGACATGATTGCCTAAGTGTAGATAACATTAGTCAGTTATGTGCCATGCGTGATACATGCTTAGACAATCATGTGTCTTTTGATACATGACTGATGAGGCAGATGTTTTTCCTGCAGTAGGTTGCCATTTCTTTCTGCGGTAGACCAGTTGCCATCCAAGGCTATAGTACTTGGTCTGTCCTACTATTTATCCATAGCTGGGGGGAGAAGAGGCGGATTCATACCTTTCCCAAGGGTATTAGCATATAAATGAATTGACTGGATTTCAAACTCGGCTCTCCGATTTCTCAGTCTGAGCTGCTATCCATTACTCCACCATGCCTCGTCCTATAACATATGACACTTAAATGACTGACTAAATTCGCAGATAGATCTCATCATTTTACAGTTGGATGTGCTGTAACCATAAGTTCTGCGTTAACATCTTCTATCACACTTCTCACTTGTGGAACTCTCTTGCTTTCCACTTAAATTTGATGTTAAAAACTTTAAATGCAGTGTCAATCATCATCTTTCTTCTCGATTCCTGTTCTTATGTCCTTCCCGATTCCTGTTCTTTTGTTCTTCTCGATTCCTGTTCTTTTGTCCTTCTCGATTCCTGTTCTTTTGTCCTTCCCGATTCCTGTTCTTTTCTTCTTCTCGATTCCTGTTCTTTTCTTCTTCACGATTCCTGTTCTTATGTTCTTCACGATTCCTGTTCTTATGTCCTTTTCGATTCCTGTTCTTATGTCCTTTTCGATTCCTGTTCTTATGTCCTTCTCGATTCCTGTTCTTTTGTCCGTCCCAATTCCTGTTCTTTTGTCCGTCCCAATTCATGTTCTTTTGTCCGTCCCAATTCCTGTTCATTCTTCTTCTCGATTCCTGTTCTTTTGTCCTTCTCGATTCCTGTTCTTATGTCCTTCCCGATTCCTGTTCTTTTGTCCTTCCCGATTCCTGTTCTTTTCTTCTTCTCGATTCCTGTTCTTATGTCCTTCTCGATTCCTGTTCTTATGTCCGTCCCAATTCCTGTTCTTATGTCCGTCCCAATTCCTGTTCTTATGTCCTTCCCAATTCCTGTTCTTTTGTCCTTCCCGATTCCTGTTCTTTTCTTCTTCTCGATTCCTGTTCTTTTGTCCTTCCCGATTCCTGTTCTTTTGTCCTTCCCGATTCCTGTTCTTTTGTTCTTCACGATTCCTGTTCTTTTGTTCTTCACGATTCCTGTTCTTATGTCCTTCCTGATTCCTGTTCTTTTGTTCTTCCCGATTCCTGTTCTTTTCTTCTTCTCGATTCCTGTTCTTATGTCCTTCCCAATTCCTGTTCTTTTGTCCTTCCCGATTCCTGTTCTTTTCTTCTTCTCGATTCCTGTTCTTTTGTTCTTCTCGATTCCTGTTCTTTTGTTGTTAACTCTCTTTTTCTCTTTTTTAATATTCTTTCACACTCAATAAACCTCTTTAAATGATTAAGAAAAAAAATTAACTCAAAAGGGAAAAGATATTGTAATGTTATTGAGTAGTGAGAACACAATATAGGGGAAATTGCAAAAAAAGTTCAATTGCGATTACTGATCAATGAAAACAAAATGAAAATATTGACAAGAAAAGAACAAAACTGTCTTTAAAAATGTCAGAAAAAGAGTTTGAGAAAATTTAAAATACTAATCAGCAAGAAATGTAGATTGACCAAAAGAAAATATTTAAAAAAAAGTAAGTGAATAAATATGGTTCTCCAGAAGGATGCTGAGAATACCATGGACTGAAAATGTGATCAAAGCTTTAACGAAGATGGAAACAAAAAAAAAAAAAAAAATACTCATACCTAGCATCAAAAAGAGACAGTTGAAATTTCTAGAGCACACAATGATGAAAGAAAACTTGCAAAATTTAACAGACCCAGAAAACCCCTGGTCTGCCCAAGGCAACACTTCTATGGGAGCTACAACTTCTACAACAAGGTTCTACTACATAAGCCTGTATTGAAATAAGAGTGGTTTTAATGTTGGGACACTAATCACAGACGAAGTTTTAAGATCTATTTGACTTTGAAAAAGATCCATTTTCCATTTTCTTTTTATTCTTACCACAAATTCTTTAAAATAGGTTGTGAGCATCTGGATGTTTTTTCTTTGAGAATTAACAACAACAATATTAAACACTATTTATTTATTAGACTGTTTATTTACAAGAATAGTGTTTGACATTTTTGTTGTCAATTCTCAAGGAAAAACTTTTTAAAACAATAAAAATTGCCAAGGGAATAACAAGGACAAGATAATAATTGTCCTTTTGCTGAATACTGTTGTAGAATTTTAATTCTACATCATTTCAAATAACTTGTTCAAGTTTTGAAAGAAAATTGGATCACAGAGCCTTGATATTTCATGACTCCTCATTGGTCAATTAATACTAATATCATGTTTTCAACTATGTCTGAATTGTATCAACCTAGTTCCTGACCTGAATGAAAATATTTCCACCAAAAATCTGTCTATATGTTTCAAGCATGCCATGTGACTCGAAAGTAGATAAATACAAGGACACATTTTCAACTTTCTCTTTTTTTCCTCTATTTTTCTCAGAACTAGGACTATGTAGTTCAGTGAGGAGTTTTACGTCAGTCGCTGATGGGAAGACACTACGACACACACACACACCCACACATACGTATGTACAAACATTGAACTTCTCTTAACTCAACTTATACCGTTTTTCAGCCTATAACACCTTCTTATCGAAGAACATTTTTTCTAATGAAACTTAGTCTTATTTCATGAACTGAAATCTTTTCTGTGAGTCCTGATAAAAAATATGTCTTCCTTAGTCGTAGCTAATTTAAATAACAGTTAAAGGTGAATAATTCCTGCTGTATTATTTTAACTCTTTCTATATAAAAAAATCACACACTTGATTGCTTTGTATGTCATACAGTAAATAAAGATTGTTGGTTGTTGCAAAAACAGTTTTTGTTGTTTGCTTTTTGTTTGCGTTCAACTTGTTATAGACAAGCGTATGGTTGCAAGAAAGAAATATGACAACAGCAGAAATAGATTTACGTGATTTATTTCAACAGGAACGTGAGGGTTTGGGACAGCTACCTTGTGGTAAAGTTCATAAGCTGGCTTCGAATCTGGGTTGATCTCTCATAGTAGTTCACACTGGTAGATGCTGGTGCTCCCCCTGCTGACTGCTGCTGACCACTCAGCCTGACTGTGACAGGTCTCTTCCCTGGCCTCCTGTTGACTGCCTGGTGTACATCCGTGTGACCCCTTTTATGGCGTTTTTTATGGCTTAACAGGCTCGAAAAACGACGTGAGTATAATTTGGAGGGAAGCATTTTTATTGGTCGAAAAATAGAAACACTTGAAAATATTATTTTATTTTTCAACTGGAACTCGTGCGTCAGGCCTATGCACAAATGACGATAATGGTCATTTTGTGATGGGACATTGTCCCGTTCACATCCGGCTCTCGCTCTTGAGTATATTAGTTTATTTGCTTGCAAATCATTCGAGATATGTCTTATTTTATTTTATAACATTATATATATATATATATATATATATATATATATATATATATATATATATATATATATATAATATCACACATTGAGTGCTGGTGTTAATAAAATAATGCTTGATGTATAACACAGATATAATTTATATTAATACTAAATATACATTGTTTTCCTCACCAATAGCACAGTTCTGAGTTTCATGCAAAATATAATTATCAGCCGCTGATCAGAATTTTGATCATAATGTATAACACCTTATTTGAAAATTAGAAAAAGAAATATAAATTAAACACAGACTTTGAAGCATTTTTATTGGTCGAAAAATAGAAACACTTTAAGATATTATTTTATTTTTCGACCAGAACTCGTGCGTCGGGAACATGCGTAAACGAAGATAATGGTCATTTTGTGACAGGGCCTTGTCCCGTTCACATCTGGCTCTCGCTCTTGAGTATGTTAGTTTATTTGCCTGTAAATCATCCGAGATATGTCTTATTTTATTTTATAACAAACTCCCTACACTGTTTCTGTATATCAATCTTATCACTCCAAGAAACCTAATAATTTTATACTTGTGATTCTGTATTACTGATCAAACGAGTGCCTTTTATGACAATTATATTTTAACTGTCTTTACATTTACTTCCATCTAACAACGTATGAACATGTCATCAACTAAGTAATACTTCCATATGTCACTTTATTATTGTTAACAACTATTTCTAGAAAAATCCATATGTGTTATTGACAGCAGTAGCATAGATATAGGGTGCATTCCACTCTGGGTGGTACTTTAGGATCTGTTGTATAAGCCTGTAATGACAGTATTGAAATAAAAGTGGTTGATTTTGAGTAACTTAAACTATGGCATATGCATTTAAACGATTGTTACATTGGCCGAATAATAAACAATATCCAGTTATCTATTTAAGGCTGCTTTGTCATTGTTAATAATGTGAAACCTGTGAAGGGACCCAGGGTGCATTCTTTTAATGCCACAACATCTTGGTTGTTATATAAATTTCAGTTATTTTCCTTGATAGAAGTTCATTTAAGAGTATATGCTTTTCTACTTTTTGTCTTTTTGGCCTGTTTTTATATATATATATATATATATAAAAGTGGACATTGAAGTCAACACCCAGAAGTGACAATCTATTTCATGCTAAACACAATTGTCAGGTCTGATTTAGCCATTTAGCATGGCTCTATCCCTGACATTGAGCATTTTAACCCATAAATATAGCATACCATAAAACTATATTTTATCATATATATATATATATATTACAAATTCACACGTACCCATACATGTGTGTGTGTGTATACATATATAATATATATATATATATATAATTACACACACACACACACGTAGTTATATATATATATATATATATGTATAGCGAGAGCAAGATCTAAAAGGTCAGCCAATGTAACAGTGATCTCATCTCACAATTCTTACACCTGCTCCATATGTGCCTCCTTTGTAAATCGGGTCTTAAATGCCACTTAAGATTATCGCATAAACTTTCATAACTGAATCAATAAGCTGGCAGATCCTCATATATTGAAACTGACAGGAGAGTCCATTATATATATATATATATATATATGTGTGTGTGTATTTGTTATATATATATATATATATATATATATATAAATGCATGTTTATAAATAATATAGACAAGTTTTGTCTATTTATTTTAAGTTCCTTTCATATTATCTGTTAAGCTTAATCACATTATCAAAATAAAATCGACAAAACTTGTCTATATTATTTAATGAAACATGCATTAATGAAAAATTGCTGCCTAAATATACACAATATATATATATATATATATATATATATATATGAGGGGAGTCACTGTGCAATATATTGTATTTGTTTTAGGTGTGAGAGGAGAGGCAAAAATTCATGTGCTGCTCCAGGCAGCCCATACTCTAGCAATGCTACTATTGCCAACACTTCCTCTATCCATCACACCCCAAAAAGGTTTCTCTCCAGAATATCTTCTTTTAAGGTTTAATTCAAGATAAATGTAATGCTATGCACTCACAAAGGAAAGCTTTCTTTCTCCCATGTGTGTCAAAGAGTGTTTTTTAAGATATGATTTTTGGGCAAATTTAATTCCACAGATTTCACAATGAAAAAGTTTCTCCCCAGTGTGTGATAACACATGTTGTTTGAGATTTGAATTCCTAGAAAATGTTGCTCTACATACCTCACAAGTGTAAGATTTTTCTCCTGTGTGTAGCAGTGTATGCTGTTTTGAGTTGAATTTGAGGCAAATGTAACACCACAAATCTCAATGTGTCATTTGAGGTGTGTATTTCGGGAAAAGCGAAGTTCACAGATTTCACAGTCAAAAGGCTTTTCTCTATCTATCGCTGCATGTCATTTTAGATTTGTATTACTTGAAAATAGTTCACTACATATCTCGCAACAAAATGGTTTCTCTCCAGTGTGTTTAAGCATATGTATTATCAAAGATGAATTTCAGACAAATGAAATTCCATAAATGTCACAATAGAAAGCTTTTTCTTCAATGTGTGTTAACATGTGTTGCTTGAGATGTGAATTTTGGTAAAATTTAGCTCCACATATTTCACAGCTGATAGGTTTTTCTCCAGTATATATTTGCATATGTTGTTTGAAACCGAATTCTGAACAAAAGTAGCTCCACAGGTTTCAAAATGGAAAGCTTTTTCTCCAGTGTGTGTCAACATGTGTTTGTTGAGATTGGAATTTTGAGAAAATGTGGCGTCACAAATTTTGCAATGAAATAGTTTCTCTCCTGTATGTGTTCTCATATGTTGCTCAAGATGGGTCTTACAATGAATGGCTAAACCACAAATTTTACAGTGTAAAGATTTTTCTTTTTCATCAATATTCATACCGCACTCTAGGTGCTGTCAAGCAGAAAAGAGAAAGAAATAAAATAAATGAATCAAGCTGTAATACTGTAACCTCCTCCCATCTCAATTTCTAACAGCCACTTTATGTATCACATTCTTTATTTTTATACAGTAAGGTTCACCCTGTACAAGGCTTGTGAGCCACTCAAGGTAGAGAGTTACATTAAGAAGTAGTTTATATGGCTAGGAGGGGAAGATAACAGTTAATCCTAGACTTGAACAGGTTAAGATTGTAGTGATTGGGTAAACATCCTCTTGGGAGTCAGTTCCACAGAGCAGTGGTTTGTGGGAAGAATCTGTTCAAGTGGAACTTACTTCTCACTGATGGTATACATAGGGAATGTGGGTGGTTTGCTTCAATGTATTTTGCATGGTGGGTCCTGGCAGAACCAAGGAATGTAGTTTGTCTGAGCACTTACCTTTGTTTTATTATCATCTTGGTTGAGGGATATAATTACCTCCAAAAGGGGTCAAATTCAGGGTAGATATTTGCAGATTAAGAAATAAACATGATTAGTATTTACCTTTCGGACTCTAGTATAAAACGAAACACTGAATTTGTGTCATTTTACTCCACATGGGAATCAATTTGATAACATAAACATACAGTGAAATGAAATACTTACAATACTGTCTATATTTCTGAGATGAGGTATTATGTACATTATTTACATTATTCAGACTATTGTCCTCATCTTTGTCGCCATATTTATCACAACGTTTCGGCTGTTGTACACTCCGGCTTTCTTCAGGTGGTTGGAATGTCGAACTGAACCCTTTATTTCGCTCACTGGGGTAGGTAACTGATAACTGATATCTATCAAACATGGCACGTGGAACTAGAACAGTCTACCCCAGTGAACTAAATAAAGGGTTTGGTTCAAAATTCCAATGCAAATCAGCTGAAGAAAGCCAAAGAGTACAACATCCAAAGCATCGTGAATATGACAATAAAGAAAAGGACAACAGCATGGACAATGTAAATAGTGTAAATTGCTCCCTGTCCTGGTCAATACAATGTTAAACTCTATCAGCAACACTTCTGCAAACTATTTGACACATTTCTACATTAATGTTTTTTGGAGATAATGCTAATTACAACACAACCATGGCCAATTACTCTACACGTTAAGTGCAACTGTTAAAAATACCCAAAAGATGGAATTGGCAAAGTTTGCAATAATTAATAACACCGTCATCATTCAGTTAGCACGTTTTGTGCCACTGCTGTGGTCATCAATCCCCTCCAACTCAGAATTGTTGTTTATGGTGACATTCAAGGCAGAATAGTGCAATGGCTTATTGGTTTCTTTTGTACTGAGAATGTTGAGCTTACCCCATCCCTCCTCTCAAAAGTTAAGAAGTCAGCAGGTGGTTTGAATCCAGAGTTTTCCCTCTCCTAGACTGGTTGCCAACCGAGACTATAGGGCCAAGTCTGTCCTGCTATTTATCCATAGCTGGGGGGAAGGGATGAATTCATACCTTTCCAAAGGGTATTAGTGGAAAACAACTCATAACCTACATAGCTTGAGCAGATGGATGGTGGAGCAAGGTTTAGAAGAATAACAAAAAGACATTTTTAAAGAGAGGAAATTGTGGAGAACCATGATCGCAAATGTACTGCAAGGATATGGCACATCGAACAAGAATATTTTTCAGTTTTGTGATCAGCAGCTCTATGTGTTTTTGATATCATTTTTCATTCAAAAGATTTTTCAGTAAAGACAAGAACTGAGAAATTTTAGTAAAAAAAATAAAAATAATTATAACATGCATAAATTGGAAAATTTTGTTAAATTTATTGGGAAAAACCAACTGTCCAAATATGCAAATACTTTGAAAATGACAAATTCTTTATCAATATTATAAATATCTAAAATTAATTTTTGTTTTAGTTTTAATATACCTTTTTGATGTTTTTACTTTTATTCATTTTGTTTTTCATTTCAGAGAAATTAAATTTCTCTTAGTTTACATAAATTGGACATACAAGGCAGGTGCAAGCACACACTGCTGCTTCACACCGCTGCATATATCAAAAGCCTCTGAATAAGAATCGCCAAATTGTACGACTCCCTTCATATCCACATGAAATGACTGGACAATCTTGAGGAGACTCAGAGGACAACCAGTTCAGTTGTGTATTTTGAACAAACCATCCCTGCTCACAAGATCAAATGCTTTTGTGAGATCAATGAAGGCAATGTAATATACAATAGTTGTCAATGTAATATACAATAGTTGTTAAAGGGAGAAGACTATGCCAATCGTAGAACACTCCGACCTGAAACCATACTCTGATATAAGTATATAAGCTTTAAAATAAGCATTCAGTTCAGTAGGTTACCTGGATTGGCATACATCTGATGAAGGCTAGAGGGTACAATAACTGAAAGGTTGTCGTCGTCATAACAACAACAAAGATGAGGATAAAAATAAATGTAAATAATGATAATTCCACATCACAGAAACTAAATGTAAAGTAAAGTATTTTATTGGTTTGGGCAATTAAGTGAATATGAAAAAAATAAGATTTCAAACTTATAAGCTTTTATTAAATTATAAAGTCTTTCATTAAGAAATCAAATGTGTTCACTTAGGTTCCTTATTAAAAGCAAATCAGACCAGGTGAATTTTCTTTTAAAAACTCTTTCTTGAATTCGCTTAGACATATGGGACTAAATAATCAGTGATGCTCCCAAAAAAGGTGTTTTTATTTCAAAATTATTACCAAACCTGATTTCACAGATTAAAGAGATGAAACTTTTTATAATTTTTTTTAAAATGGGTTCAGCAGCAGTCAGAAAGAGAAGCAGGGGTGAATGCTGTCCAGCATTATGTTTTAAGGCTTATAGTTTGGAACAATAACATGGTGAATTAAGGTGTTGGTTTGTGAATTTGGTGATATAGCAATTGTGAATTCAATCACTGGGCTGGATAGTGCAAACTTGGATTCAGTGGAAACAGTGTGAGCAATACCTGAGAAAATATAAATATGAACAATATGAGACATCCCCAGACATGGACAGCAGAATAAGAACAATTTAGCCCTGTAGATTAAATAAACAGTTCAGTGTGACACTATTTAGCTATGGTAATTGGCTAACTAATTAACCATAGAAATTAAAAACGGGAAATACTTAAGGCGAGAAAGAGCTATACCGAAAGGTAGACTGAGCGACATTAAAATAAAGAATTTATTTTATTTACAAAAGGAAGATACTTTTTGCAAAAGACAGAAAATCAGTAAGAAGGAGCAAGACTGTGATTCTGTCAAATTAATTAATGTCATGATAAGGGAGTGACATGTCAAACGAAACAGAATTCTAAAAGATAAACAAAGTCGGCCGATGCATGCGGCCATGAAAAAATTTCAGCTTGAGAACACCCTAGAAAATAGTTATTAATTATCTTTCAGAGATATCATTTAACTTTAATTCCTGATTCCAACGAGGTAAGCCATTTGGTGTATGTATGAATCTTGGCATGAGAAAGGAAATCGCAGATGAAAGTGTTATTATTACTTTTTTTCAAACTGTTGACATCAGACACAGTGTCATCGAAAATAGGCATCTGGTGATAAGAGAATTTTAAGACATGAGAAAAATAAAGAATTTAATTATCAGGTAAACATGACCACTCAGTTAAAAGTTGGCTAAAGTGGATTTGGAATGTGATAAGGAATTGAATGGCAATCTGGGAATTGTAAATGTTTTGGACAAAGGAAAAGGAAAAGAAAAAAAAGATTTTGTAAACATGAGGGCCAGTCTAGCCACACCCACACTGCTGAGAGATCATTGGCTAAGAAGTAGTATGGGTAATAGGCGGAGGTGAATGTATGAGAAAGACGGAGAAGTTGTTAACACCCATTGAGGGGATTGGTATGAGATACCAATGTTAGAGAGGAAGAGTCTAGGAGGATAACTCTCTTCCGACCCTCCCTCACGGACGAGGGAGAAACCCCCAAAACGGAAAGTCTTCCAAAAATAGGAAGTAATTAATTTTCCTGTCCTAAGAACAAAGAGAATTCCTGTTGGGAATTTAGAATTGTCAAAGAACCCAAACCACGTCAGGCCCCACCCCGGAGTTGGTTGGTGTCCATATAAACAAACGTCTTGAGGCAGCTGCAACGGCAACCACATCAGTTCAAATTTTTACCTGGATCGATAGACACTTGAAGAAGGTTGGAGAGATAACAATAAAGATGGGGTAGTGATGATAAATGGTTTTGAATGTTATAGTTCGCGGGGCCCACAGGTAGTGATTTGGGTGTGTCCCTGGGGAGTTCAATAGGCTCTAACTAAATTTTTTAATAAATTGTTGTGTAAAAACTGCAGGACTACAGATTTCGTTTTTTTTTTTTTTTTTCTTTCTACTATCATCCCCAAAACCAATTTTAATCAGGCCGAATCACTTAAATTGAGAGAACAACTTTTGTTTTTTTTTTAATTAAATTAATAATTACAAATACAATATTTTAAACTTAATCACAATTCAAATAAAAAAAAACTGTATTTATTTGAGAATTATAACAGAACAAAGTTTTTACAGTGACAAAACAAAAGTTGTTTTTTTAAATTGAATCAATAAATTTAAAACAAAGATACAGTTCAATTAAGAAACTATATTTTCATGAGAACTTTTAAAATATTTTATATTAATAAATTCAATAAAAAGCAGTATCTATATTTAATCACCAGTTCAATTAAGAAACTATATTTTCTGAGAACTATTACAGAACAATATTTTTTCAATTGATTCAATAAATTTAAAACAAAAATCAGTATTTACACTTAAAAAAAATATATTTCAGAATGATGACAGTTATTTTAAGCTGATAGAAGCAAGTTTTTTAAAATTAATTACAAAAATTCAATACAAAAACAGTTCAATGAAGAAAATATATTTTGTGAGAATTATGGTAACAAAGATTTTTTTAATAAATTGGATGTGTTGGCTTTGGTTTCTTATAAAAAATAAATCACCTTAGGCAAACATTCCTTTAAAAGGGTTAAGTAATCTCCCTTGAATCTGCTTAGATATATGAGACTAATTAATCAGTGATGTTCCCAACAATCTTTTCTGCAACAACATAAATAGCACTAAAATAAGTTACCAAATAAAACAGAGGTGAGTCTATATCATGTGATTGTAGTGCGTAATAATAAAGGTATTGAATAAAATATTCTCATCTCGACAGAGACCACAAACTGTTACTAAGATCTTTTAGTTTGAAAATAATCAATTACATCAACTGGGATTTTAACTGATGACAAAATGAATTCATTCTATCACTATGCAAGGAATTGAAGTGGCCGAGAGAACAGTTGTTGCAGATACTGCCTGCCCAAAGAGAACCTCTGACATAAGCCCTGTGCCAGACTTAACCAAACCAGCCGACGTGTCACGTTCAACTTAAAAAGTTTAGCATGGGTAACTGTTGGGGCGCACCCACCTTCTAACTAGTAATGGACTGGTCCCTCTTATATAAGTCAGCTCTGGAGAGAGTGGGAGAGCGTCAGAGAGAGAGAGTCAGCGTGAGCAGTCCAGATAAGCTTACCCGGTACATACCGTTGGACTATAGACTTTGGATATTGTTTCGTACTAACCAACCTTCGTTCTATTAATCACTCTATTGTTAATTGCGTTTATGAATATACCAGTATTTTCCTCTACAACTGTGTTTGTCTTAATTCATACACCGACACGCGGGAAACTCACAACATCTCAACAGTAACTCTGCTGATTTGCTAAAAAATTAGCAGACAGTTGTGACACTATTTGACACTAGTAAATAGAAAGAAAGGTGTTAAATCAAAAACATAGCTTGGAAAGAGACAAGAAGGGTTAACGAATAGAATGATGGGCAGCCCGAGAGAAAGAAGAGATTTTTAAAACATTTTTTTCAAAAGGATAGCTTAATTCTCTAAAATCAAAAAGTGACTTTCTTGAGAAAGGTGATATTACCACAAGAAGCCATGTTGTGATCTTTAAGTTGACAGCTGATTAAAGAGACAGCTCAAAAAGTATCAGTTATGAAAACACAAAATAAATAGAACAGATAAGATTTGATCTGTAACCGAATATCGAGAATAGAGTTTCTTTATGGTTGAAGTGAAATGACCCTGGCAGTGTTTGGGAGGATAGCTGCCTGAGACACAAATATCTGGTGAATATCTGATTTGGGACAGAATCTGGATGAGAAAATTTTGCGTAAGCAAAATTTGAAATGATAATTTTTAATTAATGACAATAAATGATCAGGAGCTAGATTGGCTGAGGGGTAGCCAAGGAGGAAGGTGCAGGAATTGCCCATGCCCATTGGGAAGTGTTGATATGAGATACCACTAAGAGAAGGAGGAAGTTATCAGGGTGGTTCAATACCTGTGACTGCTAACCATAGGAAAAGGGGATCTCCCTGATTTTGGAGATGTAATTAATTTTCCAGAGCCAGACAATAAAAGGGGCTCTTGTTCAAAGATAGGGGAAACACCGAGTTGCTTTACTGCATCATGCCCCATGCTGGTTTCGGGTGAATGTCAATAAATGCAAGGAACTGAAGCGGCCGAGAGAACAGTTGTTGCAGATGCTGCCTGCCCAAAGAGAACCTCTGACATAAGCCCTGTGCCAGACTTAACCAAACCAGCCGACATGTCACGTTCAACTTAAAAAGTGGGTTGGGTCAATAATTTTCTGCATGAAGAACTGATAAATTCTAATGTCAAGACTAACGAAGCACCATACAAAAGAATGTATATAAAAGCATTTAATTTCATTCTTCAAGTTATTTTTTTTTCTCCCTTGCATCTTCACTCTGCCTAGACCAACCCAGTACAAAGATTCCTGACAGCAATTTGAGTTTTGGCAGCCTTATGATCAAAACTAAGCATAACGTGGGATAAGGCAAGGTTTGGATCGAAGTGATCATCTCCTTGATCAGCAAAGGGAATTGGACATTCGAACAGACAGCTGAGAAGGAGGTGACACTGTGATGAAAAAAATGGCCCAAATGTAATAAAAACAAAGTTTGATCCTCAAAATTGTTGTTATTAAGAGCAAAGTCCAAAGGATCTTTTGATTATGAAATTATTTTTGTAGAGTCAGTGGCCATGCTTAAAGGTAAATAAATGGCAGAACTGCTCAACAAAGAGAATTGTCAAAGTTTAAATTAAACAATAAGAAGAAAAAGAAAAGAACAGGTCAAAAATATGATATAAAGCAGGCAAACAATATATGCAAGGCAAATTAACAGTAATAAGACAAAGCAACAGTAATAAGGCAGACGGTTCACAAACTAAGAATTGGTGTTGATACAGAAGACCAAATTCAGATGAACAAATGTAGCATTCTGACTTCACGATAAGACAAACCAGGACTGAGCCAAATGAAATTGAGAACTGGCCTATTTTATTGGCTAGGAAAAAATCCCAGTATGCATTTGTGTTTTTCTGCCCATAAATTGGGGTATTTTGCAATCATTCTAAAACTGATTGGAATCAACATCCCACTTTAATCTAATGGTTGAATGCACTCATTATTCCTACCCTAATCCCTGCCCCTTTTCTGGAGGGGAGGCACACTAAATACAAATATGATACATATAAACACTTACAATTGATTTGCAATATATATATATATATATATATATATTTTTAAATATTTATTGATCATTTTGTAGCTGGTTTTGTCGTGTTTGGACTAAAATTCTAGTTCAAAAAATGATGTCTCAAATTACTTCCACAATGAAGAAAACAGATTGCAAGTTCAAACTCAATATCCAGGGATAGAAAGAAATGACAAAATCTCAATTTGCAGGTCAAATGTCAAAAATCACAATACACATAACCGGTCAGACAAATAACATACTCGCTGACAAATGCAGTAACCAAATTTCTTCCCCCAGTGAACACCAACTGCTTTTATTGATGGTGCATTTTTTTTTCATTGACAGTTGGGAGAGGGCATGCAATATTATTAGCATATCCGAAATACTTTTATGGTGACTCCTGTGACTGTCTCATTTGTATTAGGTTGGTGCAAAAATAATGACGTAATAATGTCGTTTTTGATGTTAAAAATACGTCAAAAAACGACATTATTACGTCATTATTTTTGCACCAACCTAATAATTTGGACATTCCATCTCCGGCATATCATATTTTCTCAGTAAGTAACTTTCTTTCTCACCACATTTTCCATTGTAGAATACACACTGAGTCTGTCTATATTTCTGAGATGAGGTTATTATGTACATATTTACATTAGTCGGACTATTGTCCTCAACTTTATCATATATTTGTCACAACGTTTTCGGCCGTTGTACACTCCGGCCTTCTTCAGGTGATTGGAATTTCGAACTGAACCCTTTATTTCGATCACTGGGGTAAATTATTTCTAGTTCCACGTGCCATGTTTGATGAATGTCAGTTATCAGTTATCTCCTGCTAATTTTTTTCTCTGAAAGTTCTCCACTGCCTTAACCAGGTATTGAACTCACCTTCTTTGGGTCTGTCACTGGATCTAACCAATGCCTTTATCCACTGTGCCATGTGTCCTTGAGGAAGGCGAGTTCAATACCTGGTTAAGGCAGTGGAGAACTTTCAGAGGGAAAATTAGCAGGAGATAACTGATAACTGACATCTGTCAAACATGGCATGTGGAACTAGAACAGTCTACCCCAGTGATTGAAATAAAGGGTTCAGTTCGAAATTCCAATCACCTGAAGAAGGCCGGGGTGTACCACGGCCGAAACGTTGTGACAAATATGGCGACAAAAATGAGGACAATAGTTCGACTAATGTAAATACTGTAGAATACACTGTCGCTTGGTTTGACAAGGTAATTCAACATTTTCTTCACTACAATTTTTTTAGGATGTTGAAATTTTGGTTAAAAATTTTGTTTTTCTTGCATCAGTGGAGGTACCAAAGATTGTTATGGGAAATGTTAGTCTTTTTTGCAGGAAAAAAAACATTAATTTGGAAATTCTTACAAAAATCAAAATTGTAGGATTTTGATGAAACTTTCACAAATGAATGAAACTATTTTAGAAATTTTTTTTTTTTTATTTTTTTTTTTAGAAAATGTTGGTAAGTATATATTTTTTTAGATCTGTTACCTTGTTCCCGACTTACTTAATTTTAAGTAATTTTTTTGAGAAATTAAATTTTGTGCCAGTTAATGTTTCTATTCAATAAAAGAAGAACTTAAAAATTTAAACCATTAATTTTTTTTTTTTGTAAAACAGAAACACCAGTTACCGAAAAATCTGCTCTGAACTATAAAATCAAAAATGCAATATGATTGAGACATTATTTAATTAGAAAAGCTTTTAATTGCTTTTATGAATAAGATGGACATTATAGTTTTAATAAAAAAATTCTTTTGAAGAACGATGTATTTTGACAAGAATTGTTTTCATTTGTAAAAAAAACGTAATTAGAATAATTTATAAATTTTCGAATCTTAAATTTCTGTATTACTTTGTCTATGTTAGGTGATAGTGTAATTAAATAAAAGCTATATTTAGTAATCATAAATAATAAAAAAAAAAGGCTTAGTACAAATAATCAACCCCCAATATTTTAAAAGTTTTTGATGAGCATAAATGTGCCGATTTTTGAAGATATGGATGTTCATACAGGACATGATCTATATAATAAATGTGATTGTCAGCGTGTCACACTTTTTCAACCTTACTCTTAGAGGCTGTAGCCCAACATATCTGAGGCAAATAAAGAAAACAGTAACCAGCGAGTAAATTCAAGCTCTCCCAGCTGGTATTTCAACCTTGAGTCGTTCCTTCTTGAGTTCTGTCTCAAAATTACACTAACTGCCCGTTCTCGCCATCAACCGTGAACGTCCCTCGAAGAACTCCCTGACTCGGAAAAAAGTAGTTGCTTTTATAGTTGTTCATATACCCATAATCCCTTGCGTCTTCATGTGATCCCATAATTCATTGCGTCCATAAAACCTATAATGCATCGTGATCGTTATTGCATAAAAATGCGATGCCAGTCCCCCTCATTCTTTTTACGTTATCTGGCCGAGGATGGATTACGGCAGAGCGGTAAGTGCTTTTTTTCTCTCCCTCATTTCAATTGCAGTAGCTTTACATGCTAAGCAAATACGGGCTCTTTTTTGGCGGGGACAAGGCAAGTCGCGACCGGTTGTGCTCGTCCCAGGTTCTGTTTCATGTCCGCCACAATATCATACCACTTTGGAATTTCTCCTAAATTTTTAAGATTACTGAGTACTTAAAAATTATATAAAAAATGTCATTCATGTTATATTCCTGAATTGTTTTTTACAGATATACCCACCATAGATAGATGAAAATGCATCTAAGTTAATTTAAATTAGTTTTGAAGTACAGCAAAATATTTTGCTTATTGTAGATATTAAATTCAATCTATTAGCTTGACATTAAAGCTGAAATAAAAGCTTCAAGAAAGATTTATTTTTAAAAATTCATTTTAATCCATATATATCTTGAATTTGTGGAGGTAAGAACAAAGGGAAAATAGAAGTGCGGAGAGAGAATCAGATTAAACTGATAAGAACAGTTACTACACTTTGATCTTAGTACAAAGAAGACTGGCGACCACAATAAATGCACCATTTTCCAGATGCACAGTATTAGATGACGAGGAATCTAATCATGATAAATCCAGTTACCATAAATAAAATAAAACGTCTCTTGAATTATTTTAAAATTATTATTAAGAGAAATTTCGCCAGACGGGGATTTACCTAGAAAGAAAGAAATAAGGGAAGATAGAAGTGTTTAACATCTTCAGTCAATACCTCATAAATTAGTGACTATTCCGTTTTGTCTTGAAAAAAAAAAAAAAAAAAAACAAAGAAGACATACTGCTCTAAATGTAAGAGCTCTGGAACTCCAGTCTGTCAGAACGCTGTGTAACAACTCAAACTTTGACAGGAGACACACACCTGGGCCATCTAGTGAGGGGTTTTTATCACCACAAGCACTAATTTGTCTTGCTGAATGTTCAGTTTCAAATTGTTTAGCAGAGTAGGAATATTGAACCAGGATGATGCTCTTCACTTCATGGTGAGTGAGAGTGGGATGCCAAAAATTTGCGCATTTGTTTGATTTATGCAGAGGTAGGCTTGTTTTGTTATATTAGGTTGGTACAAAAATAATGACGTAATAATGTCGTTTTTTGACGTATTTTTTAACGTCAAAAAACGACATTCTTACGTCATTATTTTTGGACCAACCTAATAATTAGTACAAACGGCACATTACATGAAGTTTTCATCTGAAAAGCATAGCCATTTGTATTTTGTGAGCCACTACTTGAGAAATGCTTGCTTTCTTTTGGAAGAAGATAAAGAGGATTGCAATGGTTCCATAGTTGACTTCTCAGGCTCAGTAAAAGAGGAGAGATGTAGGTACGGGTTGTGTTGAGTTACTCTCAGAGGACTGAGCAGGCTCAGTTAAAGATGAGACAGGTATAGGTACAGGTTGTGCTAAGTTCCTCTCTGAGGACTGAGCAGGCCCTGGAAGAAGTAGAAATAGCAAAAAAATGCAGCTGCAATAGTCTGCTGACCAGAAATGGGTTTTATCTTTTTCTTTGGTAGCATTCTCAACTTTTCCTCTTGTTTTTCACTCAGGAAAAAAACGGGATCTCATCTGAAGTGTGACCTATTTCCTGACGCAATCTGAACATCACAAAGCCGCTGCAGTGATTCTAAGAAATTTCATCATAGATAAATGTGTCATTTGGAATGAGATTTTTTTTCAAATGTGTTACACAAAAGGATTTAACTTAGAGAAAATGAAAGGTGGTCAGACTCTCTCTCTCTCCCTCTGGTTAGAAAAAATTCAACTGAAATTGGCAAGATGTAGCAAATATCAAAGAGGAAGAGGGAATAGGTGTAAAATGCATGTTTATTACTCACTTTTGAAAAATACCCTTATTTCTAGACAAAATTTGTTTTTAATGACACTATTTTGAATGGAAATGCAGATCCACTAATGTCACAAGAATGTGGTTTCTCTCCAGTGTGTGTACATTTTTAGATGCATCCATGGGTTTCTGTAAGAGTTTTGGAGTCCATTACATTGTTTAAAACAAGAGTTGGTAAACTTAAATCAGCTGCGGTGCTTCAAATAAATAAAGAAACTGAACCAAGAAAATATCTCGTAATGCAACACTAATGCCTGTTCCATGTCACCCCTGTCCAATCATTCAAAGAAAGAAGGAAAGTAAAAGTGATAGGAAAAAAAAAATCTAATGTATTTGAAAGAATAACATCAAAGGATTTGTGCATTGTTTATTAAAAAAATAATTAAAAGTTTTCACACGATGCACTATAAAAAGAATTTTTTTACTGATTTAGTAAATGTGCACTAGGATAGGATTTGTGTCCACTGGATATTGACGTGATGCACCAAAACTGGTTTATCTGCAAATAGATATCAGCAAACACGAGAATATTTTGTCACTCCAGTGTGTATACACACAGATGGCTCACCAAAAATCACTTCAATGAAAATGGAGATGTAAATTATTATAATTATCTGTACAATTATAATTCATCAAATTTGGCTTCCATGAAAATGCAGATTCACAAAATTCCCACGAATATAGTTTCTATCCAAAGTGTGTACGCATATGTTTCATTAAATAAAACTTCTGTGAAAATGCAGTGCTACAAATGTCACAAGAATATGGTTTCTCTCCTGTGTGTGTACGCATATGAGTGACCACATGTGACTTGTGGGCAAATGCAAATCCACAAACTTCACAAGAGTATGGTTTCTCTCCAGTGTGTGTACGCATATGATTGACCATATTTGACTTGCATGAAAATGCAGATCCACAAACATAACAAGAATATGGTTTTCTCCAGTATGTATATGCATATGTCTCACCAAAGATGACTTCCATGAAAATGCAGATTGACAAACTTCACAAGAGTATGGTTTCTCGCCAGTGTGTGTACGCATATGATTGACCAAATTTGATCTCTGTGAAAATGTAAAGTGGCAAACTTCACAAGAATATGGTTTCTCTCCAGTGTGTGTACGCTTATGATTAACCAAATCGTGTGGCCGTGAAAATGCAGATCCACAAACTTCACAAGAGTATGGTTTCTCACCAGTGTGTGTACGCATATGAGTGACCATATTTGACTTCTGTGAAAATGCAGATCCACAAACTTCACAACAGTATGGTTTCTCTCCAGTGTGTCTACGCTTATGGTTGACCAAACTTTGCTTCAGTGAAAATGTAGATCCACAAACATCACAAGAATATGGTTTCTCTCCAGTGTGTGTACGCATATGAGTGACCATATGTGACTTGTGGGAAAATGCAGATCCACAAACTTCACAAGAGTATGGTTTCTCTCCAGTGTGTGTACGCATATGATTGGCCATATTTGACTTGCATGAAAATGTAGATCCGCAAACTTCACAGGAATATGGTTTCTCTCCAGTGTGTCTACACATATGTCTCACTAACTTAGTCTTGTGTAAAAATGCAGATCCACAAACTTCACAAGAGTATGGTTTCGGGCCAGTGTGTGTACGCATATGATTGACCAAATTTGGCTTCCGTGAAAAAGTAGATCCACAGAATTCACAAGAGTATGGTTTCTTTGTAATATGTGTTTCCATCTGGCCTATTATGTACAACTTCAGAAGCGTTTAACAGATTTTACATGAATATAGCCTATCTTTCCTGTTACTCAATGTGTTTTTGTAGAAAGATAAACATCCGATTTCAAAGCACCTTATTTCTTGCCAGGTAAAGTCCATTGTACTGCATCTGACAATGTAGATACATGACTTTTATATTAACCAGGTAGCATATATTTTCTTTGTGTTTTCACCTTTTGTGTAAAGGTTGTTGCCGTCATTGAAATTCTCAGTAATAAGCCCCATGGTTTTTGTACAGCCAAAACATCTGTGAAAAAAAACAACAAATGTTATATTAATAGGGGCAGTGAATAATATATGAAAGAAGTCTATATTATGAGATACATGTAATTATTTCTTCAATAATACAGTAGTAGCCACTGCCAGTGACGATCAAATATTTTGAAGTGAAACAAGATTGCTTCACTATCATGTCATATCTTATGAAATGTATGCAATTAAAATCAGAACATTATCAATTCAGAAGCAATTCAAATATGCTACTTGAAAAATATCTTAATTTTTTTCATTTTAGATTAATGTCACTGGCAACTATGGGCATCACGACACAATAAAAACAAACCATATGAGTAGAGAAGATCTTTTGTGAGTGTCACCTTCTAATTATTAAACTAATAGCAAACAATTAGAAAAAAAAACACACAGTAATAATTAAATAATTTTAACAATTAATGTGCTATTGTCCACTTGATTTAATTGTATATATTATGTGAAAAAATATTTTTTATTTAAGAATAGGAAAGTGTGGAAATAAAGGGGGCCATGAGAAATTGATGAAAACATTGATAGTAACACAGGAATGAGAGAAAATTAATTTGAAATGAAAAATAAGGCATATGAAGATTGATTATTTTGCCAGCAGTTTTATGTTTAATCTGTTGTGGCCAGCAATTGAGGTTAAGTCACTTTTTGTATTTTTCAACCAACACTTTTATCCACAGGGGAATTAACTGATACTGAGATATCCAGAAAAGGCATGGCACATGGAAAACTAAAAAATGAGTACAGATGATAAAAAATGCCACAAATTTAATAAAAACAAAGTTTTAACATCTATCATTAAGATGAAAGACCAACGGATTTTTTTGATGATTAGTATTAAAATTAAATTATATTTTTTGGTTAAAATTTTGTTTTTCTTGCAGCAAAGTGGCGGGGGGCATAAATTAGTATAGAAAATTTCAGTATGTTTTTGCAGTCAATTATTTTTGGTGAAGAATTAAATTTAACATTTTTGTTCATTTTTGAAAGATTTTAATTTCAATATTTTTATAAAGTTTAATCTAAAAATTCTGTATTAGTTTGCATTGGTTAGATGATGTTCTTATTAAGTAAAAACTGTATCTACTAATAATAAATCAAAAAGCTTAGTACAATTCAGTTAGCACAGTATTTTTAAAAGAATTTTAAATTTTTTTGTGTTTGTATAAACCTGCCAATTTTTGTAAATACAGACATCCATACATGACTTCATCAAGTAATCAGAGTAAAAACTATTTAAAATTTATTGGGAATTTTCTAACATTTCATCAGCAAGTATCTTCATAAGTAAGATTATAAAGCCAAAGTACCTAAAACATACCAAGTCTGCAAGGATTTCTTACCCCAACTCTCCACAGAATAGTAATGACCACTATAAAAATTCATATAAATTCTAAGACATTATTTTTGTATTGCATCATGTTTATATTAGATCAGTTCTTGGGGAATTGAAAAAAAAAACAAAACAAAGTTCTCTCAGATATTCTTGAACAAACTTTTCAAAATTGCCCGAGAACCAATCATATTTGTCCACATTTGAAATGGGCAAAGATCTTTTTAAATGATTTGTGACTTTCTTTTAACCAAAAATAATAGTTTTTCTTTTACGGTGACTTCAATTGAACTTTCTATTTCATACTTAATTATTAGCGTCTGATAATTTTAGAGTTACCAATTTTCCATTTGAAATTTTATGGAATTCCCTTTTCAGTATATATTTATGTTTTTACTTCATTATAATACTTAGTGAGAAACTGTAAGAATATATGTTAATAAAACAAGAAAATAAAAAAAAATGAAAAAAGCCAAAGTACGTAAAACTTACCAAGTCTGCAAGGATTTCTTACCCCAAATCTCTGCAGAATCACAGTGACTACTATATGTATATTTATTTATATTTACCACCCTCCCCTAAATCATTTCATGTAAATTCCAAGAAATTATTTTTGTATTGCTTCATGTTTATATTAGATATATGCACAAGCTCTTGGGGGCATAATTTTAGAGGGGCCAATTTTCTGTTTCAAATTTTATGGAATTCCCTTTACAGTATGGATTTCTGTTTTAGCTTTGTGATAATACTTAGTGTAACAATATGTTATTAAAACAAGAAAATAAAAGTAAAATGAAAAATTTTATTTGCTGGAAGATCCACCTATTGGATAAGTTACTCTAGCATGATAGGCTTTCTTAACTCATACTTCAGCCCTTAATTTAATTTTTGGCCTTCTGAATTGACATACTGTCACCATATGATAATATGACTAAAGGACAAAATTTTGAGTCTCCCCAACTTTCTTTTTATTATTATTAAATCAAGCCAACTTTGTAAAACTTGGTTCCTAAATACTGTAAACTGTTGGGAAACAGCAGGTAAGTGGAAGTATTAAAACATTAAAACTTTATCCTTTTATGTCTGTCAGACAGAAAATTAACCCTTCTACAATTTCTATGTATTTTTTAATCTAGGGACCTCCACTAATTTTTGCTACCTAATGTTTAAAATTAATTTTTATAAATGAAAAAGCTTTCTTGAAGTTTTCATTTTACTGTTAATTGAAAGTATAAAATTTAGTATTTCCAGTAAGTAAAATACTCCTGTGTATTTCAAACAGAAACTATATTAACAGGAATAGAAATTTTAAAATATTTTTCTAAAAAAGCTGATTAGTGCACTTTTTTAATTATCATTCATTGCAATGTAATTCTCTGTATTAAAAAATTTTCCAAAAATAAAATATATTTTCCTATAAACTTTATTTGAGGGATATTCTGATTTAAAGTATAATTAATCTAATTTGAACAAGATATTGTTTACTTTAAAATAATACAGAAATGTATTTTTAAAACAAAACAGTGGCTGTGTTTTTAAATAACATTGCCATATTTTATGTAAGTGAAAAGACAATAACAGGTGATTACATAATGATTGTTGTTCTACAGAGACTGCATCTGTAAAACATAATTTGAGAAATGATATAAGCGCCATTTTTATATAATTTTTGAGTACTCAGTAATCTTAAAAATGTTAGAAAATATTTCCCTAATCTAATTTTAGGAATGTTGACTTTAAATTTACTTTAGGCATCACTCATTTTCTGATAGTGTCATGTATGGGTGACCATACTTTTAAAAATGGGCACATTATGTATGCACATGAAAAAAATATTATAAATTATTATAATTACAATTTAAAAAAAATGAAAATTCTTGTAAAAATTCATTATTCATCGATAAAAAAATTTTTCTTAAGCACATAGTATTCTTAATCATCTTATTTGTAAAAGTAATTAAAAGCTTTTCTAATTAAATAATGTCATAGTTTTATTGAATTTTTTATTTTACAGTTTGGAGCAGATTTTCAGGAAATAAGTAGTAGTTAAAAAAAAATTAAAAAAAATTTGATGATACACATTCTCCAAGCCAAGAGTCTTGCTTTTTAAATAATGAAAAACAATTTTTGGATGACAATTACTTGAAATTTCATGAAATTAAGTAAGTGGGGCGGTAAACATGTAAAAAAAAGTATTTTTTAACCAAGATTTTCTAAAACAAAAAAAAATTAAAAGAAAAAATTTCATTCATTCCTGAAAAAGTTCTGAAAGTTTCATTAAAATCCAATAATTATTTGATTTTTGAAAGAATTCCCAAATCAATGGGGAAAAGGTGCTAAAACACGATCGTAAATATTACGTCGACTGCAAAAAAAACCCCCAAAACAAGACTTTTTTTAACCAATATTTCTAACGTTAGAAAGGATTAAACAATTTGATATAACCTAATCAAAAAATACTTAATACTATTAATCTTACTTAAACTTAAACATTTTGACGATAAAACTATGTTTTTATTAAGTCTTTTTACTGTTTATTCAGTAAAAATGTTGAGGTACCTATTTTAATATTTTTTTTGTTTGTCAAAGTTCAAAGTGCGTCATTTTTTGTCTTTAAAATAATCCAGCATTGAAATAAAACTTTGCTTTTATTAAGTTTGGGCCCTTTTCGGCGTAGAAGTTTAGGTACATAAAAAATAAAAATGCATGATTATTATTTCAAAATTAGCAGAGACCTAGAGCAATCTTACTTGGGTCCGGGGTACAGCATGGCCGCCCTTACGAGACTAGATAAACTGCGCGAAAGTTTACCCATATGGATAACTAAAGAAGAAAAAAGAAAACATACACACACATTCGCAGCGCTTTCATTCACAGATTCCTGCTTGAGGCGACCAAGCTGTACCCAGGACCCAAATAAGATTGTTAATAAATTTACCTTCCTAGAAGGTGAACTTTCCTCAATTTTTATTGCTATTTAAGGCCCCAAAACTTAATAAAAACAAAGTTTTAAAGTCAAAATGTTTTATATTAAAAGGAAAGACCAAAATGTTGGCCAGGCTGTAGCCAAGACAGAAATAAGAAGACCCAAATAAGATTGTCGATATCTTCCTTAAAAAAACGGTAGGTTCCCGAAAATTTTTAATGCTGTTTTTGGAATATTCATGCTTTTTTTTTTTTTTACACCAGAAATTATGCTTCTTTTTTGAGATTGGTTTCTAATCTGCAATTTTGCCTTTACAGAATTGTTAGTTAAGAGACGAACTTCAACTTACCTTCAGCGTGAATAATTTTTCAAAAAGTTATTCAAAAAAAGTGATGACAAATGATCAAATATTTTGCTGTTGTCAGTAAGTGCTCTTCAAATTTTGTCTAGCTGTTCGAATTTAGTTTTCTATGTAATTATAAAATATATTTCGCAATTAAAAACAAAACTCACCGAAGAATTTGAAAATAAATTATTCTATAATTTGTTACACCAAAAAAAAAGATAAAGAAATCCAGTGACCGGTGTATAAGAATAAGTTGTCCCTTATTAAAAAAAAATCGCGCGTCTACTGACAATAAAAATTCAATGTTCAAGAATCAAGCCCATGCAAGACTGTCTTCCTTGATTTATACAAAGCCATGAATATTTACAGTACTACTTAAATACACTGGTCCATTCTTAAAAAACAGGCAAATATTTTTGGAAGAAATAGTTTTTGTAGACTAGCATTCCTTATCTTACTCAGTCAAACAAAAAACTAGACATTTTTGTCAGAATCGACAGTGTTTTTTTTTGTTTTTTTTTAAAAGAAACGATGAAATTTTTTTTAGCATTTTAGAAAGGGATCTTGTTCATAATACCGATACAATAAGGTCGATCACTGATCTTTTATTTAAAGAATTATTTCCGGAACTTCCTTTTTTTATTTACTAATATCAAATTTCAAACCGAATCTTTGATTATTTATTTTTAGTCAGAATGTAAATAAAAGTACTAAATATAGTAAATATTAATGTTTTGCAATGTTCTCCTGCGTGGTTATTACAAAATCAGAACTAAAAAGGCAACTTACAAAGTAAAGGGTTTTTATTTCAACAAGAAAAATATATAATTACAAGTTCGTCTAAAGCTGGAAATGAAGCAAAGCTGGAGTTGAAAGGCCGATTTTTCTCTGCTGCAATCCGAGCCTGTAGGCTTGGGCAAAAATTCCCCACAGATCCCACATACACAGGGTTGTTTTTTTTTGTTGTCCATATCCCCAGACGAGATTCTACCCTTCGGCATAGCCTTGTCTGGGTCCCTCTCTGCCTAAAAAAAAAGCAGCGAGTTCGATATCTTGGTGCTTGCTCAAGCCTAAGGCGGAAAGCAAACGGTATTTACCCGAGCTACACTGAGCGAAATGTGGCACAAGGCTGGCTTTACATGGGTCTTTGTGAGCACATGGGCTCGGGCAAAAATTCCCTGAACACACGGTGTCGGTTTTGTCTACCTCCCTAGATGAGACACTGCCCTTTGACATAACCTCGTTTGCGTTCCTCCCTGCCCGAAGGCAGAGAGGTTGACAAGAAGAGCAATCCAAACTCAGAAGCCTGACGTATTCTGAAGCAGGAAAGCAGTCCCCCTGAGACAAACTCCACCGTTGCATATATTCCTCCTGGAACAGTCCATTTAATAGAGGTTTATCATTTCTTTTAGGTAATCAGTTCGTTCCCTGCAACATAATGATAACATAGTTGCTAGGTTTTTGACACCCACATACACTCCAAAGTCATTTTATTCGCCTGCGATTGGCTAATAAATTACTATTACTTCTGTATAGGACAATTTAGCCATCGTAGTCATTCCTTTGAATCTTTTGGTTCTGAGCATACTTACCTATTCTGTTTAGTACGTGTGTAGTGATTGGTTAATTTTTAACCCATCACATATTTTTAATGTAAGATCAAGTTTTCTTGCTGTTCCATGGGAGCCTACTTCTTTTCCTTAAATAGGGCAACTTTTCGCAAGTCACTAGTAAGATCCCAGTCGTCAACACAAATCCATGATCTTGCTCATCACACTCTAACGCACACACAGACACAGAATTTCGTAACTACAAACCTACATTTTCTCTCTGTAACTTTCGCCAAGCACAATTTACCAGAACTTTGTTGATTCAAACCAGTTTATAATTGTATTCTTGGTGTTATTCATTCTTGACATGCAAACTTTGCTCTAACAATTATTTCGGAACATTTATCTCACAAGAGACCTTTCTTCAAATGGTTGATTATAATCAATCTACAGTCAAAGGGAAAGAACTTCCTTCTCTTTAGTCTATATTGTGAATACGATATTATTTCATGCTTCTTGTATTTTTATTCAATAAATATTTGTTGGTTAACAAATTGGAGCTGTTGTTATTATTTCTTGAATCCTGTACATGGTAGTATCATTAATATAAATAGTAGTAGTAGTACCTAATATATTTGGTGTTCATGCTACATTTAGCGAATTGACCAGATGCTATATTTTGGTACGTACACTACAATAATACACCATTTTAAATTTAGATTTTCATACTGCATTTTGATTTTATTTTCTGAATTTTGTTAGAAACTTATTTAAATTTTTTTTTTTACAGAGCTTTGGCTTTTTTCATCAGCAGATGCCCAAACACTGGCGGATAATAATTATCTTAAATGCCATTCTAATTTTTTTTTTTACAAATAGACCAGTCTACTTATAGATTGCTTAAAATATCCATTTATTCTTTCATGAAAGAAGTAATGAAAAGAAATATTTTTGTAAGAAAATTAAAAAAAAAAAAAAAGTATTCACAGATTTTATTTACAAATATCAAGTTATTAATATCTAAGTTCAGATAATGAGATTCTGCCTTTATGCATAGCCTTGTCTGGTTTCCTCCATTCCTGAAGACAGAGTGGTCTGCAAACCGAGCAATCCAAACTCAGAGGTCTGATGCACTCTGAAGCTAGAAAGCAAGCCCCCTGAGACTAACACCACAGTTGCATATATTACTACTGAACTGGAACAGTCCATTTAATAGAGGTGTATTAGTTCTTTGTATGCTGAGGGTAATCAGTTCGTTCTCTGCAAGAAATAATGATACTACTCCATTTGAAATTCAGACAGATATGACTCTTTCATTTTAGTTTTATTTTCTGAATTTTGTGAGAAATTTAATTTAAAATCTCTTTTGAGGGTTTTTTTTTTCAGAGGCATATGCACAAAAACTGGGGGATAATAGTTAAATTTGTCTGTTTTTTTTTGTGGGGGGGGGTTATAAATAGACCAGTCTACTTATAGAGTGCTAAAAATATCCATTTGTTCTTTAATTAAAAAAGTAATGAAAAATCTTTTTGAAAGATGTTAAAAATGTCTTCCTTTGTACACAGATTTTATTTACAAATATGAAGTTATTGATATCTAAGTTTGGATAACTCTGCAAAAAGTCACGGATTGGTTTTTACACAGTATCATTATGAACATGACCCCTTTTTGAAAATGATAAAAAAAATGAGTATTTTTTCAAGATTTTGCATGAGTGGAACAAATTCACAGATTTGAACAAAAAAAAAGTCACCAGAATGATGTCAAAATCCACAAAAATTTTCAATCCTTTAATAATCAGTTCTGCTTAGTTTAATTTGGAACATATTTAAATGTAGGTAGAAAAAAATATTGATAAGATAGCAAGGGTCACAAAGCATGACCTGAGGCCTACAATCAGGTTTGTTTCCCGAATCCACTAGTTGGGGGATTGGGATTATTAAACACCGGTACTGGTCACAGGTATCATTTTTTTTTTATTTACATTCTGACTAATGCCTTCATTGTTTTTATTAATATTACGTTTTGGCTCTTGTGTCCTTTGACATTCTTCATGAGTCTGTTCATTGAAGAATCTTGTAGGAACATAAAATATAATCAATAAATAAAATAAAAATAATCAATGACGAAAAAGAAAAAGAAATACATTTTTCACTGAAGCTAAGAATAAATGCACCAGAAATATAATTATCTCATATGGTTTCACCAAACGCCATAGAATGGCACAGGTTAAGTCTATAAAAAGAGAAACATTTACCTTTCCAACCCCCTTTCTCACCCTTGCTCCAAGATGTGGTATGTTGTGGTAATTACATTCCTGATAGGAAACATTAGTTTTCCCAGTTCACTGATAACTGAACACTCTTCTCACTTTCCAGTGATAATGTAAGTACAAACTTTTCATTGGTCGTTCCAACTCTGAGCAAGGCTGACAAGCTCAACCATTAATATGATGCATATGCGTACATACTGACTCTAACACCTGCATCAAGTAGAAAACAAACATACCAAAGTGAAATTGAGAACTTTGTTTCATTACAGTTAATATAAAAAAGATCTTCTGTCAATATATCATAAATAATGGACTATTCAGTTTTGATTGTGTTAAAAACAAAAGACATACGGCTGTAGATGTAAGAGCTCTGGGACTCCAATCTGTCAGAAAGCTGTTTCACAACTTAAATTTTGATTGGAGACACAAACATCAGCCATTTATTGAGGGTTTTTTTTTTAACACGATCAGCACTAATTTGTATTGCAGAATGTTCAGCTTCAAATTAATTTGTTTTAAGTTGTTTAGTACAGTAGGATTATTGAAGCAGGACTGATGGTCTTTGCTTTAAACCTGTCAAGTGAGGGTGGGATGCCAAAAATTGGCGCATTTGTTTGATTTATGTAGAGATGTGCCTGTTTTGTTATAGTTAGCACAAATGGCACAGTACATGAAGTTTTTGTCTGAAAAGCATAGCCATTTGTATATTGTGAGCCATTAGTTGAGAAAAGGTTGCTTTCTTTGGAAGAACATGAAGGGGATTTCAATTGTTCCACAGTTGACTGCTCAGGCTCAGTTAAAGACGAGACAGGTATAGGTACAGGTTGTGTTTAGTCATTCCCAGAGGACTGAGCAGGCTCAGTTAAAGATGAGACAGGTATAGTTACAGGTTGTGCTAAGTTACTCTCTGAGGACTGAAAAGGTTCTGGAAGAGGTAGTAATAGCAAAAAAATGTAGCCAGAATAATCTGCTGACAAGAAATGGGTTTTATCTTTTCATTCAGTAGTATTCTTATAACTTTTCCTCTTGTTGTTCACTCAGCTCAGGAGAAAAATGGGATCTTGTCTGAAGTGTGACCTACTTTCCGACGCAATCTGAAGATCACAAAACCACTAAGAAATTTCACCATAGCTAAATGTACCATTTGGAATCAAATCCAATTTTTGCAAATGTATTTTAAACAAAAGGATTTAACTTAGGGAAAAGGAAAAGTAGGGAGACTCTCTCTCTGTTTAGATGCAATTCAACTGAAATTGGCAAGATGCGGCAACGATAAAAGAGGAAGAGGGAGTAGGATAGGTGGAGAATACAGGTTCATTGCCCAGGAGATAGGCAAACATCAAAAATACAATTATTTTGAAGAATATGGTTATTTTGAGACAAAATTAGTTTTTAATGACATTCTATTGTCACTGAAAATGCAGATCTACTAACATCACAAGAATATTGTTTTCTCTCCAGTATGCATACATTTTTAGACACATCCATGTGTTTCTGGAAGAGTTTTGGTTTTAATGCTTATTACATTGTTTAAAAGAAGGTTTGGAAAAAGTTAAATGAGTTGAGGTGCTTCAAATAAATAAAAAAATGAACTAAGAAAGTGTCTCATAATGCAACACTAATGTCTGTTCCATGTCACCTATATCCGACCACTCAAATAAAAAAGAAAGAAAAAGTGATAGGAAAAAAATAAAAAATTTTAATAAAGTGTATATGAAGAAATAACATCATAGGATTTGTGCATTATTTATTAAAGAGATAATTAAAAGTTTTCACATGATGCACTATAAAAAGAATTTTTTACTGATTTAGTAAATGTGCACAAGGATAGGATTTGTGTCCACTGTATATTCACGTGATGCACCAAAACTGGTTTATCTGAAAATAGATATCAGCAAGCATCACGAGAATATTTTTTCAATCCAGTGTGTATACACAGATGGCTCATCAAAAATCACTTCCATGAAAATGAAGATGTTTGGTTTCCATGAAAATGCAGATCCAAAAAATACCCAAGAATATGGTTTCCATCCAATGTGTGTTCGCATGTATTACTGAATAAAATCAATGAAAATGCAGCACTTCAAAATTCACAAGCATATGCTTTCTCTCTGGTGTGTGTACGCATATGAGTGACCATATGTGACTTGAGTGAAAATGCTGATCCACAAACTTCACAAGAGTATGGTTTCTCTCCAGTGTGTGTACGCATATGAGTGGACATATTTGACTTGCATGAAAATGCAGATCCACAAACATAACAAGAATATGGTTTCTCACCAGTGTGAGTACGCATATGCTTGACCAAATGTGATCTCTGTGAAAATGTAGAGTCGCAAACTTCACAAGAATATGGTTTCTCTCCAGTATGTGTACGCTTATGATTGACCAATTCATTCCGTCGTGAAAATGCAGATCCACAAACTTCACAAGAATATGGTTTCTCTCCAGTGTGTGTACGCATATGAGTGACCATATGTGACTTGTGTGAAAATGCAGTTCCACAAATTTCACAAGAGTATGGTTTCTCACCAGTGTGTTTACGCATATGAATGGCCATATTTGACTTGCATGAAAATGCAGCTTCACAAACATAACAAGAATATGGTTTCTCTCCAGTGTGTGTACGTTTATGACTGACCAATTCGTGTTGCTGTAAAAATGCAGATCCACAAACCTCACAAGTATATGGTTTCTCTCCAGTGTGTATATGCATATGTCTCACTAAAGATAACTTCCATGAAAATGCAGATCCACAAACTTCACAAGAGTATGGTTTCTCACCAGTGTGTGTACGCATATGATTGACCAAATGTGATTTCTGTGAGAATGTAAAGTGGCAAACGTCACAAGAATATGGTTTCTCTCCAGTGTGTGTACGCTTATGTTCAACCAAATCATGCTTGCGGGAAAATGCTGATCCACAAACTTGACAAGAATATGGTTTCTCTCCAGTATGTGTACGCATATGAGTGACCATATTTGCCTTCCGTGAAAATGCAAATCCACAAACTTCACAAGAATATGATTTTTCTCCATTGTGTCTACGTTTATGATTGACCAAACTTTGCTTCATTGAAAATGCAGATCCACAAACTTCACAAGTGTATGGTTTCTCTCCAGTGTGTGTACGCATATGAGTGACCATATGTGACTTTTGTGAAAATGCAGATCCACAAATTTCACAAGAGTATGGTTTCTCACCAGTGTGTGTACGCATATGATTGACTAAATTTGTCTTCCATGAAAATGTAGATCCACAAACTTCACAAGAGTACACATTCTTGGTATTATGTGTTTCCATCTTGCCTATTATGCTCAAATTTGCAACAGTTTAGCAGATCTCACATGAATGTGGCATATTTTTCTTTTTTTATTCATATATAACACTCAATGTATTTTTGTAGAAAGTTAGACAACACATTTCAAAGCACCTTATTTCTTGCCAGGTAAAGTCCATTGTACTGCATCTGACAATGTAGATACATGACTTTCATATAAATAATTTAGCGTATATTTTCTCTGTGTTTTCATCGAAAGGGAAAGGTAGTTGCCGTCATTGAAATTCTCAGCAATAAGCACCATGGTTTTCGTACAGCCAAAACATCTGTGAAGAAAAAAAAACATGTTATATTAATATTGGCAGTGAATGATATATGAAAGAAGTCTATGAGATACATGTAATTATTTCTTCAATAATACAGTAGTAGCCACTGCCAGTGACGATCAAATATTTTGAAGTGAAACAAAAATTGCATCACGTCATATCTGATGAAATGTATGTGATTAAAATCAAAATATTATCAATTCTGAAGCAATTCAAATATGGTACTTGAAAAATATTGGTTAATTTTTCATTTTGGACAGCTGTTACTAGCAAGATAATCAAGTCCATAGCCGGCACCGCACGGTGTGAATTTATCAGCTGTGGGCATCTCTACCCAATACAAACCATAAGAGTAGAGAAGATATTTTGTTCATGCCACCTTCCATTTATTAAACAAATAGCTCACAATTAGATAAAAAAAAAAACACTGTAATAATGAAATAATTTCCACTATGTACTATTGTCAATATGATTTAACTATTATGCGAAAAAATGTTTTATTTATGAAGAGGAAAATGTGGAAATAAAGATCATGAAAAACTGATGAAAACACTGATAGTAAAACGGGAATAATAGAAAGGTAATCTTAAGTTAAAAAATAAGGCATATGAACATTGGTTATTTTACCAGCATTTCAACCACTATGGGAGCTTAATGGCACAACATTTGGTTGGTAGAGAAATAAAGAAAGTACATTACTTTTGTAGATATAGTAAATATTATCTGTCTATATTTCTGAGATGAGGTATTGTAGCTATTTACACTATTTACATTGTTCAGACTAATATCCTCATCTTTATTATTATATTCACAATGTCTTGGCCATTGTACTCCCCCTGCCTTTTTCCGGTGATATAAGTTGGAATTCCAAACCAAACCCTTTATTTAGTCCATGGGGGTAGATTATTCTAATTCCATGTGCCATTCCTTCGAGTGACTTTTTGGATATCTCAGTATCAATAAATTCCCTTTAGTAACTCAACTCTCCAAGTTTTATGTTCACTCTACCATGGCCAGGTATTGAACTCACAACACTTTTGGTTAAGTCACTTTTCGGATTACTCAGCCAGGGGAATTAACTGATACTGAGATAGCCAGAAAAGGCATGGCACATGGAACACTAAAAAATGATTACAGATGATAAAAAAAATGATATAAATTTAATAAAAACAAAGTTTTAACATCTATCATTAAGACGAAAAAGAAAAGGATTTTTTCATGATTAGTATTAAACTTAAATTATATTTTTTGGTTAAAATTTTGTTTTTCTTGCAGCAAAGTGGTGGGGGGGGGCATAAATTAGTATAGAAAATTTCAGTATGTTTTTGCAGTCAATTATTTTTGGTGAAGAATTAAATTTAACATGTTATTATGTTAATTATGTATTAGTTTGCATCAGTTACATCATATTCTTATCAAGTAAAAACTGTATTTCTAATAAATTGAATAGCTTAGTACAATTCAGTCAGTACAGTATTTTAATTAGAATTTTAAATTTTTTTGTGTGTAAATACAGACATCCATACATGACATGATCATATAATAAGAGCAATAAGTATTTAAAATTTCTTAGGAATTTTCTATCATTTCATCAGCAAGTGTCTTTGTAAGTACGAGTAGAAAGCCAAAGTACTTAAAACTTATGAAGTCTACAAGGATTTTTTATGCCAAATCTCTACAGGATCGCAATGAACATTATATATATTTATTTTTATTTTTGCTACCCTCCCCCAAATCATTTCATATAAATTCTGAGACATTATTTTTGTACTGCATCATGTTTATGTGAGATTAGTTCTAGGGGAATTAAAAAAAAAAAAAAATTCTCTCAGAGATTCTTGAAGAAATTTTTCAAAATCACCCTGGAACCAATCATATATTTGTCCACCTTTGAAATGGGCAAAGATTTTTTGAAATGATTTGTGACTTTTTCTTAACCAAAAATAATAGTTTTTCTTTTTCGGTGACTTCAATTGAACTTTATATTACATACTGAATTATTAGCATCTGATAATTATAGAGGGACCAATTTTCCATTTCAAATTTTATGGAATTCCCTTTTCAGTATGGATTTCTGTTTTTGCTCTTTGATAATACTTAGTGTAACACTGTTATTAAAACAAGAAAATATAAGTAAAATGAAAAATTTTATTTGCTGGAATATCCACCTATTGGATAAGTTGCTCTAGCATGATAGGCTTTCTTACTTCATACGTCGACCCTTAATTTAATTTGATGAGTTTCTGGTACAACCCATGCAAAGAATGCCGCAATCCTAAATCCGAGTTAAGTTAAAGTGACAAAACCTACAGAAAAGTAGGTCCAAAAAGTCATCTGGAGGCAAAAAACTACATTATCATTTGGTCACTTTATTGAAATTATTAAATAAAATTTTTGAAAACAGTTGTAAAATTTGGCTTTCTGAATTGACAATCTGTCTGTCACCATGTGATAAGAAAACTAAAGAATAAAACAAAAAGACAAAATTTCTGAGACCCCCACCCACCCACTTTTTTTATTAAATCAAGCCACCTTTCTAAAACTTGGTTCCTAAATACTGTATGGAAACAGCAGATAAGTGGAAGTATTAAAACAAATTAAAACTTTATCCTTTGATGTCTGCTCCTCTACAATATTTATGTATTTTTTAATTTAGGTACTGTCATTAATTTTCGATATTTAAGATTTAAAATTAATTTTTTTAATCTAAAATTAAATTCTATAAATGAAAAAGCTTTCTTGAAGCATTCATTTCAGCTTTATTTGAAAGCTAAATGATTAAAGTAAGTAAAATACTCTGGGGTATTTCAAACAGAAATTATATTGTAGCAATAGATGTTTTTTTTATTGTTTTCTAAAATAGCTGATTAGTGCCCTTTCATTACGTTACAATGTAATTCTCTGTATTAAAATATCTTCCAAAAGTAAAATATACTTTTCTGAAACTTTATTTGAGGAATATTACCTGATTTAAAGTATAATTAATCTAATTTGAAAAAAATATTATTTACTTTAAAACAACACAGAAATGTATTTTTAAAACAAAACAGTAGCTGTGTTTTTACACCATGTTTTACACAACTGATGAGGCAACAATAGATGATTATTTATTACTACATAATGATTGTTGTTTTACAGAGATTTAAAAAAAATGACATAAGCATTGTTTTTATATAGTTTTTTTTTTAAGTCATCTTAAAAATGTTGGAAAATATTTATCTAATCTAATTTTAGCAATGTTGAATTTAAATTTAGTATAGGTATCACACTTGTTTTCTGATAATGTCATCTACGGTTGACCATACTTTCGAAAATGGTCACATTACAATACATATTATTTTATTTTTGCACATGAAAAAAATCATTTTACAAATTTTGGTGCAAAATGATTTGTATAAAGATTTTCAATTTTGGATTAGTAAGTAGTTTTTAAGTAATAACAATAATGCGTAACCAGATGAAAGTAAATGTAGAATTTTTAAAAACGATTAATTAAAATTTAAAAAAATGAAAATTCTTGTAAAAATTCATTATTCATCGATAAAAATATTTTTCTTACGATAATGGTGTTCTTAAATCTTATTTGTAAAAGTAATGAAAAGTTTTTCTAATTAAATAATTTAGTTACAGCTTTATTGAATTTTTTCTTTTATGATTCAGAGCAGATTTTTGGGAAATTCTTGCTTTTAAATAATGGAAGCTATTTTCGGATGACAATTTAATTTCTTGAAATTTCATGGAAAGTAATTGCGGTGGTAACGAGTGAAAAAAAAAAGTTTTTTTTTTTCTTTTTTCCCAAGATTTCTTAAAAAAAAAAAAATTAATTAAGTTCTGAAAGTTTCATTAAAATCCAACAATTATTTCATTTTTGCAATAATTTCCAAATAAATGGAAAAAAGATGCTAAAACTAAAAACACAATCGTAAACATTACGTCGACAGCAAATTAAAAAAAAAAAAAAAGAAAGAAAAAAAAAGACGTTTAACCAAAAGAAAGGATTCAAAATTTTGACAAAATAAAAAAAATGCTTTAATCAATCCTCATAGCCTTAAGTTCTTCTTAAGTTAGGAATGATCAAAGAATTTTTTATTGTCAAACAAAACTCAAAAATAAATGTTTTTTTAAGACTCATTTTATTTTTAACATAAAAAACACTTATTTTTGAGGATCAAACTTTGTTTTTATTTTTTATTAAGTCTGAAGTCTTTTTTTCATCATGACTGTTATTTTCAGCGAAAAAGAGAAGGTACCTATTTTAATCTTTTTTTTTTTTCCTTGTCTGTCAATGTCCAAAGTTTGAACTGAAAAATTGATGATGCCCTAAATGACCAAAAAAATAGTTTGACAAAAGGGCAGCATCGATTTGGTCAAAAAAAATAATGACATCAAACTAAAAATAAAAAATACATTTTAATTTTTAAGTCGTCATTTTTCGTCTTTAAAATAATCCAGCATTGAAAAAAACAAAACAAAACAAAAACTCTGTTTTATTGATTTTGGGGCCTTTTTCGGCGTAGAAGTGGAAGTACATAAAAAAACTAAAAAACATGATTATTATTTCAAAAATGAGCATTAAAAATTTACAGCAATCTTCCTTGGGTTGCGGGTACAGCACAGCCGTCCTTAGGAGACTAGAATGCTGTGCGAAAGTTTACCCATAAATGAAAAAAAAAAATATTCCGAGCACTTTCACAGATTCCTGCCTGAGGAGGCCAAGCTGTTTTACCCAGAACCCAAATAAGATTGTTAATAAGTTAAAATAAATTACCTTCCTTCCTAAAAGATAGACTTCCGCAATTTTTATTGCTATTTTTGTGAGAATTATAATAAGGCCACAAAACTTAATAAAAACAAAGTTTCAAAGTCAAAATATTTTATGTTATTATTAAAAGGAAAGACCAAATGTTTGGCTGGGCTGTAGCCAAGACACAAATTAAATAGGAAGACCCAACTAAGATTATTGATATCTTCCCTACGGTAGGTTTCCGAAAAAAATTAATGCTATTATTGGAATATTCAGGCTTTTTTGCACCAGAAATTATGCTTCTTTTTTTAAATTGGTTTCTAATCTGCAATTTTACCTTTACATAATTGTTAGTTAAGAGACGAACTTCAACTTACCTTTCAGCGTGAATAATTTTTTAAACCTTTTCAGAAGAAGTTAATTAAAATAAAAAAAAATTAAAAAAGTGATGATAAAACAGAAAGATCAAATATTTTGTTGATGTTGTCAGTAAGTGCTCTTCAAATTTTTTTTAGTTGTTAAAATTGAGGTTTCTATGTAATTATCAAATATATTTCGCAATTAAAAACAAAACTCACCGAGGAATTTGAAAATGAATCATTTTTATGAATCGTAACACCTAAAAAGACGTGAAATCCAGTAACCGGTGTATAAGAATAAGTTGTCCCTTATTTAAAAAAAAAAAAATCGCGTTTGTATTGACAATAAAAATTCAATTCTCAAGAGTCAAGCAAGACTGTCTTCTTTGATTTTACAATTTACATCATACAAAGGAAGCCATGAATATTTCCAGCACTATTTAAATACACTGGTCCTCTCATAAAAAATAGGCAAATATTTTTGGAAGAAATAGTTTTTGTAGAGCATTCCTTTTTATTTAGAGCCTAAAGTCAAAAGTAAAAAAAACTAGACATTATGTCAGAATCGATACATACTGTTTTGAAACAAACGATGATATATTTCAGCATTTTAAAATGGGATCCTGTTCATAATATCAATACAGTGTAAGCTCGATTACTGACCTTGTAAAGGATTATCAAGAAAACTTACTTTTTTATTTACTAAAACATCAAGTTTGAAACTGACCCTTTGATTATTTATTTTTTATGATTTACTGAGAATTAAATTAGGACAATTGTCCTCTCATCTTTGTTTTTATCAGAATGTAAATAAAAATACTGAATAAATTAATGTTTTGTAATGTTCTCCTAGGTTGTTATTGCAAAATAATAAATGGAACGGCAACTTAAAAAGTAAAATATTTATTTCAACAAGAACAAAACAAGTAGAGATTTACAAGTTTGACTGAAGCTGGAAAGCAAGCAGGTACATATCTGACCTCTCCAAGTGGCAGGATGTGGCACAAAGCCAATTTTTATGTGGTGCAATCCGAGCCCATAGGCTCGGGCAAAAATTCCCCATAGACTCCACATACATACAGTCGGGTTTTTTCTACCCCCCGCCCCAAGACGAGACACATCCCTTCAGCATATCTGCGTCTAGGTTTCTGTCTGCCCAAAGGCAGTGAGTTTGACATCTTGGTGCTTTACCTGATTTATCCACTGAACAGGATGTGGCACAATGCCGGCTTTATGTGGGTCTTTCCAAGCCCATAGACTCAGCGAAGACTAACGGTTTGTCTACCTTGCCACACGAGACTCTACTCTTCGTCAGAATCTCGTCTGGGTTCCTCCCTTCCTGAAGGCAGAGAGGTTGACAAGCAATCCAATCTCAGAAGCCTGATGCATTCTGACGCTGGAAAGCAAGACCCCCACCCCACCCCGGGATGAACTCCACAGTTGCATATATTCCTACTGGAACAGTCCATTTAATAGAGATTGTTATAGACAAGCATGTGGTTTATTTCAACAGAACGTGTGGGTTTGGGACAGCTACCTTGTGGTACAGTTCATAAGCCGGCTTCGGATCTAGGTCGATCTCTCATAGTAGTTCACACATGTTGACGGTAGTTGATGCTCTCCTGCTGTCAGCTGCTGACCGTGACACGTCTTTACCCTGAGCACCTGTGGACTGCCTGTTTAACTTCCGTGTGACCCCTTTTATAGCATTTTTTTATGGCTTAACAGGCTCGAAAAACGAAGCGAGTATAATTAGGAAGGAAGCATTTTTATTGGACGAAAAATAGAAGACTTTAATTATTATTTTACTTTTCGACCGGAACACGTGTGTCAGGGAATATTTGTAAATGAAGATAATGGTAAATTTGTGACGGGGTTTTGTCCCGTTCACATCCGGCTCTCGCTCTTGAGTATTTGCCTGTAAATCAGCCGAGATATGTCTTATTTTATAACAATATGTATCAGTTCTTTGTATACTGAGGGTAATCAGTTCATCCGCTGCAACATAATGATAATACGCCATTTGAAATTCAGACACAAATGACTTTCATCTGCATTTTGATTTTATATCATTTTCTGAATTTTGTTAGAAACTTATTTTAAAATCTTTTATTTAGAAATATTAGTTTTTTTTTTCAGAAGCACATGCACAAACACTGTGGGATAATAATTATCTTAAATTCCCTTCTAATTTTTTTTAAACAAATAGACCACTCTGCTTATAGTCGGCTTAAAATATCCATTTGTTCTTTAATTAAAAAAGAAATGAAAAGAAATCTTTTTGTAAGAAAATGTTTAAAGTCTGCTTTTGTACACAGATTTTATTTACAAATATCAACTTATTCATATCTAATTTCAGATAAATGTGCAAATATCACAAATAGATTTTTACACAGTATCATTACAATGAACATGACCCCATTTTTAAAATGATAAAAAAATTAGTATTTTTCAAGATTTGGCACGAGCAAAACAAATTCACAGATTTGAACAAAAGAAAGTCACCAGAATGATGTCAAAATCCACAAAGATTTTCGCTTCTTTAATAATCAGATGGACTTAGTTTAATTTGGGACATATATAGATATAGGTATAAAAAATGATGATAAGATAGTGAAGGTATCAAAGCATGACTTGAGGCTTACAATCAGTCTTATTCTCCCACTACACCATTCAGGGGATTGAATTTAGTACCACCAGTCCTGATCTCAGCGATCATTTTTTTTATTTTCATTCTGACTAATATATTCATCGTTTTTCTTAATATCACATTTTGGCTCATGTGCTCTGACATTCTTCATGTGTCTGTTGATCCAAGAATCTTGTTGGAAAATGAAATCTAATCGATAAATAAAATAAAAATAATCAATGATAAAAGACAAAAAGAAATATGTTTTCCCATGATGCTGAGAATAAATGCACCAGAAATATGATTATCTCACTTGGTTTCACCATTCGCCATAGGATGACAGGTTAAGTCTATAAAAAGAGAAACATTTACATTCCTGAACCCTGTCCTCCCCCTTGCTCCAAGATATAGTATGTTGTAATAATTACATTCCCGATAGGAAAGATTAGTTTCCCCTGTTCACTGACAACTGAACTCCAATGATAACGTAAGTACAAACTTTTCTTTGGTCGTTCCAACTCTGTGCATGGCTGATGAGCTCAATCATTAATATGATGCTTATATATTCATACTTCCTCTAACACCTGGATCAAGCAGAAAACAGACATACTAAAGTGAAACTGAGAACTTTGTTTCACTACAGTTAATATAAAAAAGATCTTTTGCTAATACCTCATGAATAATGGACTATTCTGTTTTGTGTTGAAAAACAAGACATATTGGTCTAGATGTCAGAGCTCAGGGATTTCATTTTGTCAAAAAGCTGTGTAACAATTCAAATTTTGACAGGGGACACTTACCAGGGTGTCATATGCCCTACTCGACGAATAATTTATAACGCAATCATCCACCGACCAGGAGATATATACATTATCACGTCTATGGAGAGATACAGGCTATCTCTCCCAGACCATGACAAATGGACAATTAGTAAACAAAAATATTTTAAAGAACACTGTTCAATTGTAGTCTTTTCCCAGGTTCGTTTCAGTTTCAACACATATACTGATCCACAATTCAAGGATGAACGATAAGGCGTAATAAATTTTGGTATAAGAATTTTACATATATACATATACACAAGATATTACAATAAAAGAAAAATATAAGCATGAGTAAAGCATCTGATGACCAGAACCTCAAGACTTATGTTGGGATACCAAAATATGCCCAAATCCAAGTGGATTTGACTGAACCGGAACGGATAAAAAAAATAAGTATGAATAACTACGAATGCAGAAATTAACGCATAACCAAAAAAAAAAAAAAGAGATGGGATAGGATTTATATATTACTATTTTGACATGTGGAAAGGTGTTTGTGAGAACATAAAATTTATGGATGCATGTGTATTTTTCTAACACGGGACCAAAATATATAGTTTCTTATTTTTATATTCAGTTCTCTCTCTTACTCATTGTCCTTTCTTTTCTCTCTCACGTTTCCTCTTTTCTTTTCTTTACACAAATTCAATTTCAAACACGGTCCGGCTGCAACAGAGATATATACTGTCTTCTTCTCTCTTGATTTCACTTTTCTTTCTTCAAACACAGGCTGTATTCTCAGCGTGCAAATTTCCTTGCATCTTCTGTGATAAATAACTCGATTTATCTTCTTCAATCTGGAGTTGACGAACAGAAATATACACCTTATATTCCTTATCCGGAGTTGCTTATGATGAATCGAACAAATTCCATCATTACCAAAATGAGTCTCATCTTTTCGTTCATAAGTTATCAGCGCTTCGATTTCGAGTCTTGCTCCTTCAAAGACAAGACAGCAACTGACTTCCAAATAATTTTCTAATTCTCACGTGTCCTGCATTTTGGTGCGAATTCCAGTTCCTGCTGCTTCACGACCTTACGTCAGTCCCCTTTCTAGATGTCTGTTGCTACGGGTAACTGGGTCAATCAACCTCTTGACCTGCTTCCCCAAAATGACTCGAGACTCCCATGTGCCCGCTTCTGTTGTCATGCGGCGATTAACCTTAATATATGCGTGGATGTGGGTTTGGGCTATCTGCATTCGTAACACAGGGCCATCTAGTTTTTTTACACCACTAGCACTAATTTGTCTGGCTGAATGTTCAGCTTCAAATTAATTTGTTTTATGTTGTTTAGTAGATTAGGATTATTGAAGCAGGACTGATGCTCTCTGCTTCAAACATGACAAATGAGGGCAGGGTGCCAAAAATTAACGCATTTGTTTGATTTATGCAGAGATGTTCCTGTTTTGTCATAGTTAGTACAAATAGCACAGTACATGAAGTTTTCATCTGAAAAGCATAGCCATTTGTATTTTGTGAGCCACCACTTGACAAATTTTTGCTTTTTTTTTTTTGGAAAAGATGAAAAAGATTACAACTGCTCCACAGTTGACTTCTCAGGCTCAGTAAAAGATGAGACAGATGTAGGTAGAGGTTGTGTTGAGTTACTCTCAATTGACTGAGCAGGCCCTGGAAGAGGCAGAAAAAGCAAAAAATACAGCCACATTAGTCTGCTGAGTAGAAATGCATTTTATCTTTTCGTTCAGTAACATCTGTAACTTTTCCTCCTGTTTTTCACTCAGGAAAAAAACAGGATCTCGTCTGAAGTGTGACCTATTTTGCAACAGATTCTGAACAGCACAAAACTGCTGCAGTTATTCAAAGAATTATCACCATAGCTAAATGTATCATTTGGAATTAAATTTCTAATGTGTATTAAACAAAAGGATTTAACTTAAGGAAAAGTGGGGACACCCTCTCTCTCTCGTTAAAAAAATTCAACTGAAATTGGCAAGATATGGCAAAGATCAAAGAAGAAGAGTGAATAGGATAGGTGGAGAATACATGTTTATTGCCTAGGAATTAGGCTAACATCAAAAATTCACTTATTTTGACAAATATATTTTTTTTAGACAAAACTTTTAAAGACACTCTATCGTAACTGTAAATGCAGATCCACTAACATAACAAGAATACAGTTTGTCTCCAGTGTGTGAACATTTTTAAATGAATCCATGTGTTTCTGGAAGAGTTTTGGTTTTAATTCCATTAAATGGTTTAACACAAGGGTTGGCAAACTTAATTGAGGAGTTTCAAATAAATAATAAAATTGAAACAAGAAAGTGTCTCATAAGGCAACATTGATGTCTATTTCATGCCATCCATGCATCCAAAGACTCAAAGAAGGAAAGAAAAAGAGAAAGTTAAAAAGAAAAAATAACATCAAATAATTTGTGCATTGCTTATTAAAATGTTAATTAAAAATTTTCATATGATGCACTAAAAAAGAATTTTCTACTGATTCATAAAATGTCCAATAGGATAGGGTTTGTGTTCACTGTGTGTTCATGTGATGTACCAAAACTGGTTTATCTGAATATGGATATCAGCAAACATTAAAAGAATATTTTTTCACTCCAATGAATATACACAGATGGTTCACCAAAAACCACTTCCATGAAAATGGAGATGTACAATATTATAATTTTCCTCCTGTGCCTGTACAATTATAATTGATTGAATTTGGCTTCCATGAAAATACAGATACACAAAATTCCAAATATGGTTCCTATCCAACGGTTGTACACATATGTATTACTAAATAAAACTATGGTGAAAATGCAGTACCTCAAATATCACAAGAATATGGTTTCTCTCCTCTGTGTGTACGCATATGAATGACCATATTTGACTTGCATGAAAATGCAGATCCACAAACTTTGCAAGAATATGGTTTCTCTCCAGTGTGTGTACGCATATGACGGACCACGTGTGACTTGTGTGAAAATGCAGTTCCACAAATTTCACAAGAGTATGGTTTCTCTCCAGTATGTTTACGCATATGAGTGACCATATTTGACTGAGATGAAAATGCAGATCCACAAACATAACAAGAATATGGTTTCTCTCCAGTGTGTGTACGGATATGATTGACCAATTCGTGTTGCTGTGAAAATGCAGATGCACAAACTTCACAAGAATACTGTTTCTCTCTTGTGTGTGTATGCATATGTCTCACCAAAGATGACTTCCATGAAAATGCAGATCGACAAAGTTCACACGAGTATGGTTTTTCGCCAGTGTGTGTATGCATATGATTGACCAAATGTGATTTCTGTGAGAATGTAAAGTGGCAAAATTTACAAGAATATGGTTTCTCTTCAGTGTGTGAATGCTTATGATTGACCAATTCATGCTGCCGTGAAAATGCAGACCCACAAACTTCACAAGAATATGGTTTCTCTCCAGTGTGTGTACGCTTATGATTGACCAAAATTTGCTTCAGTGAAAATGCAGATCCACAAACTTCACAAGAATATGGTTTCTCACCAGTGTGTGTACGCTTATGATTGACCAAACTTTGCTTCATTGAAAATGCAGATCCACAAACTTCACAAGAGTATGGTTTCTCTCCAGTGTGTGTACGCTTATGATTGACCAAACTTTGCTTCATTGAAAATGCAGATCCACAAACTTCACAAGAGTATGGTTTCTCTCCAGTGTGTGTACGCATATGACTAACCAAATGTGACTTGTGTGCAAATGCAGTTCCACAAACTTCGCAAGAGTATGGTTTCTCACCAGTGTGTGTACGCATATGAGAGGTCCTATTTGACGTGCATGAAAATACCGCTCCACAAACATAACAAGAATATGGTTTCCCTTTATTGTGTGTACATTTATGATTGACCAATTCGTGTTGCTGTGAAAATGCAGATCCACAAACTTGACAAGAATATGGTGTCTCTCCAATGTGTGTACGCATATGATCATCCAAATCATGCTTCTGTGAAAATCCAGATCCACAGACTTTACAAGAATATGGTTTCTCTCCAGTGTGAGTACACATATGAATGACCATATGCGACTTTTGTGAGAATGCAGATCCACATACTTCACAAGAGTATGCTTTCTTTGTAATGTGTGTTTCCATCTGGCTTATGTCTGACTTCACAACAGTTTAGCGTATTTCACACGAATATGGTCTATCTTTCCTGTTTATTTATACATAACACTCAATGTGTTTTTGTAGAAAGAAAGCACATTTCAAAGTACATTATTTCTTGACATGTAAAGTTTGTTGTAATGCATTTGACAATGTAAATTCAAATTTTTCACATAAACTGTGTAGCATATATTTTGTCCGTGTTTTCATGTAAAGAGAAAGGCTGCTTCCATCATTCAAATTCTCAGTAATAAACACGGTGGCTTTGGTTCAGCCAGAACACCTATGAAGAAACAAAAACATAAATGTTATATTAATAGGGGCAGTAAATAATAATGAAGGAAGTCTATATTATGAGAGATAAATGTAATTATTATTTCAATAATGCAGCAGCAGCGACTGCCAGTCAAAATCAAGCATTTTGAAGTGAAACAAGATTGCTTCACTATCATGCCATATCTGATGAAATGTATACAAATAAAATCAGAACATTGTCAATTCAGAAACAATTCAAATATGTGTTAATTTTTTTCTTTTTTGGACTGATGTCACTGACAACATGATCAAGTCCATAGCCGCCACCACTTGATGTGAGATTATCTGCTGTGGGCATCTCTACCCAATAGAAACAAACCATAGGAGTAGAGAAGATCTTTTGTTAATGCCATCTTCTATTTATTAAATGAATAGCAGACAATTATGAAAAAAAAAAAACACTGCAATAATGAAATAATTTCCACAATTTCTGTGCTTTTGTCCACTTGATTTAATTATATCTTATGTGAAAAAATGTTTTTATTTAAGAATAGGAAAAAGTGGAAACAAAGAAGATCATGAAAAATTAATGAAAACATTGATAGTAACATAGGAATAAGAGAAAAGCAATCTGAAGTTAAAAAATAAGGCTTATGAACATTGATTGGTTATTTTACCAGCATTTCAACCACTATGGGAGCTTAATGGTACAACTATGGGAACTTAATGATACAATGTTTGGTTGGTAGAGAAATGAAGAAAGTACATTACTTTTGTAGATATAGTAGATATTATCTGTCTATATTTCTAAGATGAGGTATTGTAGCTATTTACACTATTTACATTGTTCAGACTAATGTCCTCATCGTTGTTATATTCACAATGTTTTGGCCATTGTATTCTCCAGCCATTTTCAGGTGATAAATGTTGGAATTTCAAACCAAACCCTTTATTTAGTCCACGGGGTTAGATTATTCTAATTCCACGTGCCATTCCTTTGAGTCCCTTTTTGGATATCTCAGTATCAATAAATTCCTTTTAGTAACTCAACTCTCCAAGTTTAATGTTCACTCTACCATGGCCAGGTATTGAACTCACAACACTTTTGGGTAAGTCACTTTTCGGATTACTCAGCCAGGGGAATTAACTGATACTGAGATAGCCAGAAAAGGCATGGCACATGGAACACTAAAAAATGATTACAGATGATAAAAAAAAGGCTATAAATTTAATAAAAACAAAGTTTTACCATCTATCATTAGGACGAAAAAGCAAAGGATTTTTTTACCATTAATATTGAAATTGTTTTTAAAATTTTCTTTTTCTCGTATCAAAGTGCAGGGCGGTATAAATTCTTTTGGCAGTCAATTAATTTTGGTGAATAATGAAATTTAATATTTTTGTTCATTTTTGAAAGATTTTAATTTCAATACTTTTTATAAAGTTTAATCTAAAAATTCTGTATTAGTTTGCATCGGTTAGGTGATGTTCTTATTAAGTAAAAACTGTATCTACTAATAATAAATCAAAAAGCTTAGTACAATTCACTGAGCACAGTGTTTTTGTGTTTGTATAAACCTGCCTATTTTTGTAAATACAGACATCAATACATGACATTACAAGTAATAAGAGTAAAAACTATTTAAAATTTATTGGGAATTTTCTAACATTTTATCAGCAAGTATCTTCATAAGTAAGACTATAAAGCCAAAGTACCTAAAACATACAAAGTCTGCAAGGATTTTTTACCCCAACTCTCCACAGAATAGTAATGACCACTATGTATTTTTATCTTTGCCACCCTCCCCTAAATCATTTCATATAAATTCTAAGACATTATTTTGTATTGCATCATGTTTGTATTAGATTAGTTCTTGGGGAATTGAAAAAAAAACAACAAATTCTCTCAGAGTTTCTTGAACAAACTTTTCAAAATCGCCCTAAAACCAATCATATTTGTCCACCTTTGAAATGGGCAAAGATCTTTTTAAATAATTTGTGACTTTTTAGTAACCAAAAATAAAAGTTTTTCTTTTTCAGTGACTTCACTTGAACTTTATATTACATACTGAATTATTATATCTGACAATTTTCCATTTCAAATTTTACGGAATTCCCTTTTCAGTATGGATTTCTATTTTCGCTTTGTTGTAATAGTTAGTGAGAAACTGTAGTGATATATGTTAATAAAACAACAAAATAAAAGAAAAATTAAAAATTTTATTCGCTGGAATATCCACCCATTGGATAAGTTGCTCTAGCATGATAGGCTTTCTTTTCTCATATTTCGACCCTTAATTTAATTTAATGAGTTTCTGGTACAACTGCATGCAAAGAATGCCCAAATGCTAAATCTGAGTTAAGTTAAAGTGGCAAGACCTACAGAAAAGTAGGTCCAAAAAGTCATCTGGAGACAAAAAGCTATATTATCATTTGGTCACTTTATTGAAATTATTAAATAAAATTTTTGAAAACAGTTGTAAAATTTGGCTTTCTGAATTGACAATCTGTCTGTCACCATGTGATGAGAAAACTAAAGGATAAAACAAAAAGACAAAATTTTTGAGACCCCCACCCACCCACTTTTTTAATAAATCAAGCCACCTTTCTAAAACTTGGTTCCTAAATACTGTATGGAAACAGCAGATAAGTGGAAGTATTAAAACATTAAAACTTTATCCTCTGATATCTGCCCCTCTACAATATTTATGTATTTTTTAATCTAGGTACCGTCAATTTTCGATATTTAAGATTTAAAATTAATTTTTTTAATCTAAAATTAAATTCTATAAATGAAAAAGCTTTCTTGAAGCATTCATTTCAGCTTTATTTGAAAGCTAAATGATTAAATTTACTATTTAAAGGAAGTAAAATCCTCTGGAGTCTTTCAAACAGTAATTATATTGATAGCAATAGATGTTTTTTTTTATTGTTTTCTAAAATAGCTGATTAGTGCCCTTTCATCACATCTTTATTCACAATGTAATTCTCTGTATTAAAAAAATCTTCCAAAAGTAAAATATACTTTTCTGAAACTTTATTTGAGGAATATTACCTGATTTAATGTATAATTAATCTAATTTGAAAAAAATATTATTTACTTTAAAACACAGAAATGTATTTTTAAAACAAAACAGTAACTGTGTTTTTAACTGATATCACCATGTTTTACGTAATTGTTGAGGCAACAACAGGTGATTACATAATGATTATTGATTTACAGAGACTGCATCTGTAAAATTTAATTTAAGAAAATGACATAAGCACTGTTCTTATATAGTTTTTAAGTCATCTTAAAAATGTTGGGAAATATTTAATCTAATTTTCGCAATGTTGAATTTAAATTTAGTATAGGCATCACTCTTGTTTTCTGATAATATCACCTATGGTTGACCATACTTTCGAAAATGGTCACATATATTTTATACACACGAAAAAAATCATTTTCAAAATCTTGGTGCAAAATGATTTGTATAAAGATTTTCTCTTTTGGATTAGTAAGTAGTTTTTACTTAATAACAATATTAACTTGTAGCGGACCGTGGTATGTAGACGAAAAACATGTGGGTTAAAATTTCCTGCTAGCCAGTCCAGCTACATGAGAAAGTTGAAAACAAACAAGACCGATAATCATATACATACAAATATATGTATTAATGCCAAGTTAAAAAACAAATGAACAATTACATAGAGTGCGTGTGGTGAATATTATGTGTTTACTGTTGTGGGGAGTGTTCGTACATACGTATATTGTTCTTAGCATGTTCCTAGAATTTGGGAAATGCTGTATCTGTGAGAGCTCCCATCTGCGAGGTGGTATAAGGCCCAACGCCTGAGGAAAAAAGAGATCGAGGCAAAGGGTCAGACAGTATTTATAGCCAGGGGAGAGAGACCCCTGGTGAAGGATTAAGGAACTGAGGAGAAGCTAACTCCGACAAACTAACCAGATGAAAGTAATGTAGAATTTTAAAAGATTATTATAATAAAATTTCAAAAAATGAAAATTCTTGTAAAAATTCATTATTCATTGACAAAAATATTTGTCTTATGATAATAGTGTTCTTAATAAATCCTATTTGTAAAAGTAATGAAAAGTTTTTCTAATTAAATAATTTAGTTACAGCTTTATTGAATTTTTTCTTTTACGATTTAGAGCAGATTTTTGGGAAATTCTTGCTTTTAAATTGGGGAAGCTATATTCGGATGACAATTTAATTTCATGAAATTTCATGAAAGTAAGTGCGGCGGTAACGAGTAAAAAAAAAAAAGTATTTATTTGTTTACCAAGATTTCCTAAAACAAAAATTTTTTAAATAATTAATTCATTTTTATGAATAAGTTCGGAAAGTTTCATTAAAATCCAAAAATTATTTCATTTTTGCAATAATTTCCAAATAAATGGAAAAAAGATGCTAAAACAAAAACACCATCATAAACATTACGTCGAGCGACAAAAAAAAAAAAAGGAAAAAAAAAAGATGTTTTGAACCGAAACTTCTAGAAAGGATTAAAAATTTTGACAAAATAAACAAAAAATGCTTTGATTGTTCCTCATAGTTTTAAGTTCTTCTTAAGTCGAGACTAAGAGGAATGATCAAAGAATTTTTTTATCGTCAAAAATAAATGCTTATGTTAAAACTTTTCTTAACTAACATAAACACTTTTAGTTTTGTTAATTTTTTAGGATCAAACTTTGTTTTTATTAAGTCTGAGGTCTTTTTTTCATCATGACTGTATTTTCAGCGAAAAAGTGAAGGTACCTATTTTAATGATTAATGTTAATCTTTTCCATTTTTTTTTTTTTGTCTGTCAATGTCCAAAAACCCAAAGTTTGAACTGAAAAATTGATGATGCCCTAATTACCAAAATAGTTTGACAAAAGGGCAGCATCGATTTGGTCAAAAATAATGACATCAAACTAAAAAAAAATACATTTTAATTTTTACGTTGTCATTTTTCGTTTTTAAAATAATCCAGCATTGAAAAAAACCCAAAAAACTCTGTTTTATTGAGTTTGGGGATTTTTTTCAGCGTAGAAGTCAAAGTACATATAAAACCAGGATTATTATTTCAAAAATTAGCATTAAAAATTTGCAGAGATCTACCACAAACTTGTTTGGGTTGCGGGTACTACAGTACAGCTGCCCTTACGAGATTAGATTACTGCGCAAAAGTTTACCCATTTAATATATAATTATAAAAAAAAGAAAAAACATTCCGAGCACTTTCACAGATTCCTGCTTGAGGAGGCTAAGATGTTACTCAGGACCTAAGTAAGATTGTTAATAACTTAATTAATAATTTAAACACGACTCACTGAAAATTGTAAAACAACTTAAGAAAATTGAAATTGCAATGAAATATGTAAATGAAATAGTACTTTTAAAAATATAGTAATGTTGATGGTGAAAATGGCTTAGGATGATGTTCAAATTTTTTTAATGAGGAAAAACGTAATTCAAAATGCTCAGCATGTGTTTCGCACAAAGAATTTGCAATAATGTAATCTACGTTCAGCAGAGAACACTTATATCAAGCCACGTGATGTTTTATTGCTGATGATCTTCCGTACTTTTTAATTATAACCATTTTAATGATTTTTATGAACACAAATTACATTTCTTAATTACTGCGGATCTGCTGATTGGTCAAAATGATACAATTTACAAAGGGCTAAAAAATGATCTATCTCATAAGAACACTTAGGAAACCCGATGCAGCTTTTAACTAATTTTATAATATTTTAACAACTTAAATGTAAAAATCTATTATAATTAAAGAAATAACAAATAATTGTATTAAAAATTCAATTTTCATTGAAAAAATTTATGTACCTCCACGAAATCACTAAAAAAAAAAAAAAAAGTGCATAGTCTGATGAAAAAGACGCCAAACTTTATGAAAACAAAATTTTATCATCTAAATGCTTATGTTTTTATGAAGAGGAAAGACCAAAGTTTTTTTTAATTATTTTAAAAAATTTTTCCTTCTTTTTAGAACATTCTAAATTTTGATGAAAAAAACCTTGTTTCTCTTTGTACCAACAGGGGCTAGTAAATAACATAGACAATTTTTAGCACGTTTTTTTTTGTATTACACACATTAATTTAGAAAATCTTGCAAAAATAAAAATAATTGTCGGATGTTAATGAAACTTTCGGAAACTATTCACAGATGATCGAAATTATTATAAATATGTTTTTGTTTTTTTTATTAAAGTCATAGCAGAAACATTTTTTTTTATATTTATTAACCCCCCCCTAACTAATTTTATGAAAACGCTAGAAATTCGATCGCATTGGGTTTAGTGATTACAATAGTTAAAAGCACAAGGCTTTGAAAAATGCAAATCATGTTTTTTTTTTTTTTAATTGGACCCCACGTACCTGAAAGTCAGCTCTGAATTGTAACATACAAAACTCAATAAAACAAAGATATTATTTAATTTCAAATGCTTTTATTTGTTTTTAATTGTCTTTATGAATATGGACAATATTTTCTGAAAGCAAAAACTTTTTCAATGAAAATTGAATTTTTAATACAATTATTTGTTATTTCTTTAATTATAATAGATTTTTACATTTAAATTTTTTAAAAATATTATAAAATTAGTTAAAAGCCACATCAACTTTTCTAAGTGTCCTTATGAGATTGTCTAGCACTTTGAAAATTGTATCAGTTGGACCAATCAGAAGACCCACAGTAATTAAGAAATGTAATTTTGTGTTTATAATCGGGCGGTAATTATAAAGTACGGAAGACCAACCAGAATACAATTAAGTTGCATTATTTGAGTTCAGCAGTGTTCTCTGCTGTTAAGGCCTTTACTTTTGCGGAACACGTATGGAGAAGTTAATTTGAGTTTTCAATTTCAACTGAGAAGGGTACCTACAAGTAACAGTATCATCTTATGAAATATAACTACTGCTAAACTTTAATTTATATGATCTTATTTTTATATTAATCTCAGTTATGACATTTTTCCATAAATGAAATATCAAAATTAATAATAAAATGAATAGAAACACAAATAACACAGTAAAATGTAATAAATGTACATAAAATTATAGTATTTCATGTACACTTCTGATAAAATTTCATAAGAAAGGTACCTAAATTAATTAGATAGCTTTCTTATGAAATTTAATCTCACTCTTAACAGTCTTATTTTTTAATTTCTTTATATTTTCCATAAAGCATCGTAAACATAAAGATGAAAGCTAAGTACAAAAAAAAAAAAAATTAAAAAATTAGAGCGCTGAAAGTTTTCCTTAAAAGTAACGAGGTAAATAATTTGTTCACTTAAATCTAAATAATTTCACTTCCTTCCATCCGTAGAAAGAATTATCCTCCCGTGAGTTATGAAAACGTCATGAAAATGTCTTTCGTCACCTGTCAAAAGACGCGAAAGGTTATGACCTGCTTTGTTTTATTTTCAAATTACTTTTTCGGCGCAGAAGCTAAGTTAAGCTTGGTTCAAAATATTTTAAATAAACATTATAATTTCTGATTCTATTAAAATAAGTTTTGAAAAAATGATAATTAATTTTTAAAAGAATATCAAAGTCAGATTTTCATCGTTTTTATGAAATGGAAAAAAATGATGGAAAATGATGGATTATCTATCCATTTTTTTGAAAAAAAAAAAAGAAGATTTTTAACGAAAATTTCGGACGTGGTAAGAACGATTAAAAAATGTAAAAAAATACCCCCAAAATACTTTGATCTTTCCTTTTTAATAATAATATGAACATTAGAAGATAAAATTTTGTTTTCGTCAAGTTCGGCGTCTTTTTCATCGTGCTATGCTCTTTTTGTTTAAATTTCGTGGAGTAGTTTTTTAAAAATTGTCTATGTTATTTTTACTAGTTCCGGTTGGTACAAAGAGAAACAAGGTTTTTTTTTTCATCAAAATTTAGAATGTTCTAAAAAGAAGGAAACATTTTTAAAAATAATTAAAAAAAAAACTTTGGTCTTTCCTTTTCATAATAACATAAGCATTTAAACGTAAAGTTTGGCGTCTTTTTTATCAGACTATGCTCTTTTTTTAGCGATATCGTTGAGGTACGTAACTTAGAATACCTTCCTTCCTTTAAAATAAAAAGATGGACTTCCGCAATTTTTATTGCTATTTTTGTGAGAATTATAATAAGGCCCCAAAATTTAATAAAAACAAAGTTTTAAAGTCAAAATATTTTATGTTATTATTAAAAGGAAAGACCAAATGTTGGCCGGCTGTCAAGACACAAAAAAACTAAAAGACTCAACTAAGATTGTCGATATTCCTCTTGCCTTAAGTTAAAAGTTAAAACCGTAGGTTTCCGAAAAAAATTTAATGCTGTTTTTGGAATATTCAGGCTTTTTCACACCAGAAATTATGCTTCTTTTTTGAGATTGGTTTCTAATCTGCAATTTTACCTTTACAGAATTGTTAGTTAAGAGACGAACTTCAACTTACCTTTCAGCGTGAATAAATTTTAAAGCTTTTCAGAAAAAAGTTACTTTAAATTAAAACTAAGAGTGATAAAAGAAAGATCAAATATTTTGATGATGTTGTCAGTAAGTGCTTTTCAAATTTTTTTTAGTTGTTAAAATTGAGGTTTCTATGTAATTATCAAATATATTTCGCAATTAAAAACAAAACTCACCGAGGAATTTGAAAATGAATCATTTTTATGAATCGTAACACCTAAAAAGACGTGAAATCCAGTAACCGGTGTATAAGAATAAGTTGTCCCTTATTTAAAAAAAAAAAAAAATCGCGTTTGTATTGACAATAAAAATTCAATTCTCAAGAGTCAAGCAAGACTGTCTTCTTTGATTTTATTTACATCATACAAAGGAAGCCATGAATATTTCCAGCACTATTTAAATATACTGGTCCTCTCAAAAAAGATAGGCAAATATTTTTGGAAGAAATAGTTTTTGTAGGGCATTCCTTTTTATTTTTTAGAGCCTCAAGTCAAAAGTCAAAACTAGACATTATGTCAGAATCGTAAATAGTAAATACTGTTTTTTAAAACAAACGATGATTTATTTCAGCATTTTAAAAGGGGATCCTGTTCATAATATCAATACAGTGTAAGCTCGATTACTGACCTTGTAAAGGATTATCAAGAAAACTTACATTTTTATTTACTAAAATATCAAGTTTGAAACTGACCCTTTGATTATTTATTTATTTTTTATGATTTACAGAGAATTACATTCGGACAATTGTCCTCTCATCTTTGTTTTTATCAGAATGTAAATAAAAATACTGAATAAATTAATGTTTTGTAATGTTCTCCCAGGTTGTTATTGCAAAATAATAAATGGAACGGCAACTTAAAAAGTAAAATATTTATTTCAACAAGAACAAAACAAGTAGAGATTTACAAGTTTGACTGAAACTGGAAAGCAAGCAGGTACATATCTGACCTCTCCAAGTGGCAGGATGTGGCACAAAGATGATTTTTATGTGGTGCAATCCGAGCCCATAGGTTCGTGCAAAAATTCCCTGTAGACCTTGCAAACACACAGTTGGTTTGTCTACCCCCAAGACGAGACACATCCCTTCAGCATATCTGTGTCTAGGTTTCTGTCTGCCCAAAGGCAGTGAGTTTGACATCTTGGTGCTTTACCTGATTTATCCACAAGACTCTTCCCTTTGTCAGAATCTTGTCTGGGTTTCTCCCTTCCTGAAGGTAGAGAGGTTGACAAGCAATCCAATCTCAGAAGCCTGATGCATTCTGACGCTGGAAAGCAAGCCCCCTGAGATGAACTCTACAGTTGCATATATTCCTACGGGAACAGTTCATTTAATAGAGGTGTATCAGTTCTTTGTATACTGAGGGTAATCAGTTCGTTCCCTGCAACATAATGATAATACGCCATTTGAAATTCAGACATAAATGACTTTCATCTGCATTTTGATTTTATTTGATTTTCTGAATTTTGTTAGAAACTTATTTTAAATTCTTTTTTGGTGTGTTAGTTTTTTTTTCAGAAGCACATGCACAAACACTGTGGGATAATAATTATCTTAAATTCCCTTCTAATTTTTTTTTAAACAAATAGACCACTCTGCTTATAGTGGGCTTAAAATATCCATTTGTTCTTTAATTAAAAAAGTAACGAAAAGAAATCTTTTTGGAAGAAAATTTTTAAAAAGTGTGCTTTTATACAAAGATTTTATTTACAAATATCAACTTATTCATATTTAATTTCAGATAAATGCACAAAAAGTCACAAATGGACTTTTACACAGTATCATTACTATGAACATAACCCCATTTTTAAAATGATAAAAAAAATAGTATTTTTCAAGATTTGGCACGAGCAAAACAAATTCACAGATTTGAACAAAAAGTCACCAGAATGATGTCAAAATCCACAAAGATTTTCAATTCTTTAATAATCAGATGTACTTAGTTTAATTTGGACCATATATAAATATAGGTATAAAAAAAATGATGAATAATGAATATTGATAAGATAGTGAAGGTCATGGAAGCATGACCTGAGGCCTACAATCAGGCTTGTTTTCCCATTACACCATTCAGGGGATTGGAGTTAGTACCACCAGTCTTGATCTCAGCTATCATTTTTTCTATTTACATTCTAACGTCTTCATCGTTTTTCTTAATATCACATTTTGGCTCTCGTGCCCTCATTCTTCACGTCTGTATCTTGTGGGAAAATGAAATCTAATCGATAAATAAAATAAAAATAATCAATGATAAAAGAGAAAAAGAAATACATTTTCCCATGATGCTAAGAATAAATGCACCAGAAATATGATTATCTCCCTTGGTTTCACCATAGGATGACACAAGTCTATAAAAAGAGAAACATTTACATTCCTGAACCCTGTTTTTCCCCTTGCTCCAAGAAAGTAGGAAATGCATTCCTGATAGGAAAGATTAGTTTCCCCTGTTCATTGACAGCTGATCTCCAATGATAACGTAAGTACAAACTTTTCTTTGGTTGTTCCAACTCTGTGCATGGCTGATGAGCTCAATCATTAATATGATGCTTATATATACATACTTCCTCTAACACTTGGATCAAGCAGAAAACAGACATACTAAAGTGAAACTGAGAATCTTGTTTCACTACAGTTAATATAAAAAAGATCTTTTGCTAATACCTCGTGAATGATGAACTATTCTGTTTCATGTTGAAAAAAAAAAAGAGACATATTGCTCCTGATGTAAGAGCTCTGGGATTCCAATTTGTCAGAAAGCTGTGTAACAATTCAAATTTTGACAGGGGACATCTAGTTTTTTTATACCACTAGCACTAATTTGTCTGGCTGAATGTTTAGCTTCAAATTAATTTGTTTTATGTTGTTTTGTAGAGTATGAACATTGAAGCAGGACTGATGCTCTCTGCTTCAAACATGACAAATGATGGACGGGTGCCGAAAATTGATGCATTTGTTTGATTTATGCATAGATGTGCCTGTTTTGTTGTAGTTGGTACAAATAGAATAAATGCACCAGTACATGAAGTTTTCATCTGAAAAGCATAGCCATTTGTATTTTGTGAGCCACCACTTGACAAATGTTTGCTTTTTTTTTTTTTGAAAGAAGATGAAGAAGATTACAACTGCTCCACAGTTGACTCCTCAGGCTCAGTAAAAGATGAGACAGATGTAGGTAGAGGTTGTGTTGAGTTACTCTCAATCAACTGAGCAGGCCCTGTAAGAGGCAGAAATAGCAAAAAATACGGCCACATTAGTCTGCTGAGCAGAAATGCATTTTATCTTTTCATTCAGTGACATGTATAACTTTTCCTCTTGTTTTTCACTCAGGAAAAAAACAGGATTTCATCTGAAGTGTGACCTATTTTGCAACAGATTCTGAACAGCACAAAACTGCTGCAGTTATTCAAAGAATTATCACCATAGCTAAATGTATCATTTGGAATTAAATTTCTAATGTGTATTAAACAAAAGGATTTAACTTAAGGAAAAGTGGGGACACCCTCTCTCTCTCGTTAAAAAAATTCAACTGAAATTGGCAAGATATGGCAAAGATCAAAGAAGAAGAGTGAATAGGATAGGTGGAGAATACATGTTTATTGCCTAGGAATTAGGCTAACATCAAAAATTCACTTATTTTGACAAATATATTTTATTTAGACAAAACTTTTAAAGACACTCTATCGTAACTGTAAATGCAGATCAACTAACATAACAAGAATACAGTTTGTCTCCAGTGTGTGAACATTTTTAAATGAATCCATGTGTTTCTGGAAGAGTTTTGGTTTTAATTCCATTAAATGGTTTAACACAAGGGTTGGCAAACTTAATTGAGGAGCTTCAAATAAATAATAAAATTGAAACAAGAATGTGTCTCATAAGGCAACATTGATGTCTATTTCATGCCATCCATGCATCCAAAGACTCAAAGAAGGAAAGAAAAAGGGAATGTGAGAAAGAAAAAAAATGTGTAAAGTTTATTGGAAAAAATAACATCAAATAATTTGTGCATTGCTTATTGAAATGTTAATTAAAAATTTTCATATGATGCACTAAAAAAGAATTTTCTACTGATTCATAAAATGTCCAATAGGATAGGGTGTGTGTTCATGTGATGCACCAAAACTGGTTTATCTGAATATGGATATCAGCAAACATTATAAGAATATTTTTTCACTTGAATGAATATACACAGATGGTTCACCAAAAATCACTTCCATGAAAATTGAGATGTACAATATTATAATTTTCCTCCAGTGCCTGTACACTTGTAATTGATTGAATTTGGCTTCCATGAAAATGCAGATCCACAAAATTCCAAAGAATATGGTTCCTATGCAACGGTTGTACACATATGTATAAATCAAAAACTATGGTGAAAATGCAGTGTCTCAAATTTCACTGGAATATGGTTTCTCTCCTGTGTGTGTACGCATATGAATGACCATATTTGACTTGCATGAAAATGCAGATCCACAAACTTTGCAAGAATATGGTTTCTCTCCAGTGTGTGTACGCATATGAGTGACCATATGTGACTTGTGTGAAAATGCAGTTCCACAAACTTCACAAGAGTATGGTTTCTCTCCAGTATGTGTACGCATATGAGTGACCATATTTGACTGAGATGAAAATGCAGATCCACAAACATAACAAGAATATGGTTTCTCTCCAGTGTGTGTACGGATATGATTGACCAATTCGTGTTGCTGTGAAAATGCAGATGCACAAACTTCACAAGAATACTGTTTCTCTCTTGTGTGTGTATGCATATGTCTCACCAAAGATGACTTCCATGAAAATGCAGATTGACAAAGTTCACACGAGTATGGTTTTTCGCCAGTGTGTGTACGCATATGATTGACCAAATGTGATCTCTGTGAAAATGCAAAGTTGCAAACTTTACAAGAATATGGTTTTTCTCCAGTGTGTGAACGCTTATGATTGACCAATTCATGCTGCCGTGAAAATGCAGACCCACAAACTTCACAAGAATATGGTTTCTCACCAGTGTGTGTACGCTTATGATTGACCAAAATTTGCTTCAGTGAAAATGCAGAGCCACAAACTTCACAAGAATATGGTTTCTCGCCAGTGTGTCTACGCTTATGATTGACCAAACTTTGCTTCATTGAAAATGCAGATCCACAAACTTCACAAGAATATGGTTTCTCTCCAGTGTGTGTACGCATATGACTGACCATATGTGACTTGTGCGAAAATGCAGTCCCACAAACTTCACAAGTGTATGGTTTCTCTCCAGTGTGTGTACGCATATGAGAGGTCCTATTTGACGTGCATGAAAATGCAGCTCCACAAACATAACAAGAATATGGTTTCTCCTTATTGTGTGTGCACTTATGATTGACTAATTCATGTTGCCGTGAAAATGCAGACCCACAAACTTCACAAGAATATGGTTTCTCTTCAGTGTGTGTATGCATATGATCAACCAAATCATGCTTCTGTGAAAATCCAGATCCACAAACTTCACAAGAATATGGTTTCTTTCCAGTATGTCTACGCTTATGAGTGACCAAACTTTGCTTCATTGAAAATGCAGATCCACAAACTTCACAAGAATATGGTTTCTCTCCAGTATGTGTACGCATATGAATGACCATATGTGACTTTTGTGCAAATGCAGATCCACAAACTTCACAAGAATATGGTTTCTCACCAGTGTGTGTACGCATATGATTGACTAAATTTGTTTTCCATGAAAATGTATATCCACATACTTCACAAGAGTATGCTTTCTTTGTAATATGAGTTTCCATCTGGCCTATTATGTCTGACTTCACAACAGCTAAGCGTATTTCAGATGAATATGGCCTATCTTTCCTGTTTATTTATACATAACACTCAATGTGTTTTTGTAGAAAGAAAGCACATTTCAAAGTACATTATTTCTTGACATGTAAAGTTTGTTGTAATGCATTTGACAATGTAAATTCATAACTTTCACACAAACCATGTAGCATATATTTTCTCTGTGTTTTCATGTAAAGAGAAAGGGTGCTTCCATCATTCAAATTCTCAGTAATAAACACGGTGGCTTTGGTTCAGGCAAAACATCTGTGAAGAAAAAAAACATACATGTAATTATTATTTCAATAATGTAGCAGCAGGTACTGCCAGTGAAAATCAAGCATTTTGAAGTGAAACAAGGTTGCGTCACCATCATGTCATATCTGATGAAATGTATGCAATTCAAATGAGAACATTGTCAATTCAGAAACAATTCAAATATGTGTTAATTTTTTCCTTTTTTTGGACTAATGTCACTGACGACATGATCAAGTCCATAGCCGCCACCACTTGATGTGAGATTATCTGTTGTGGGCATCTCTACCCAATAGAAACAAACCATAGGAGTAGAGAATATCTTTTGTTAATGCCATCTTCTATTTATTAAATGAATAGCAGACAATTATGAAAAAAAAAAACACTGCAACAATGAAATAATTTCCACAATTTCTGTGCTTTTGTCCACTTGATTTAATTATATCTTATGTGAAAAAATGTTTTTATTTAAGAATAGGAAAAAGTGGAAACAAAGAAGATCATGAAAAATTAATGAAAACATTGATAGTAACATAGGAATGAGAGAAAAGTAATCTGAAATGAAAAATAAGGCATATGAAGATTGATTGGTTATTTTACCAGCATTTCAACCACTATGGGAGCTTAATGGTACAACTATGGGAGCTTAATGGCACAATGTTTGGTTGGTGGAGAAATGAAGAAAGTACATTACTTTTGTAGATATAGTAGATATTATCTGTCTATATTTCTGAGATGAGGTATTGTAGCAATTTACACTATTTACATTGTTCGGACTAATATCCTCATCTTTATTATTATATTCACAATGTCTTGGCCATTGTAATCCCCCTGCCTTCTTCAGGTGATATAAGTTGGAATTCCAAACCAAACCCTTTATTTAGTCCATGGGGGTAGATTATTCTAATTCCATGTGCCATTCCTTTGAGTCCCTTTTTGGATATCTCAGTATCAATAAATTCCCTTTAGTAACTCAACTCTCCAAGTTTTATGTTCACTCTACCATGGCCAGGTATTGAACTCACAACACTTTTGGGTAAGTCACTTTTCGGATTACTCAGCCAGGGGAATTAACTGATACTGAGATAGCCAGAAAAGGCATGGCACATGGAACACTAAAAATGATTACAGATGATAAAAAAAATGATATAAATTTAATAAAAACAAAGTTTTACCATCTATCATTAAGACGAAAAACAAAGGATTTTTTTACCATTAGTATTGAAGTTGATTTTGGTTAAAATTTTGTTGTTCTGGCATCAAAGTGGTGGTCGGGGGCATAAATTAGTATAGGAAATTTGCGTATGTTTTTGCAGTCAATTATTTTTGGTGAATAATGAAATTTAATATTTTTGTTCATTTTTTAAAGATTTTTTTTCAAAGTTTAATCTAAAAATTCTGTATTATATTGCATCGGTTAGGTGATGTTCTTATTAAGTAAAAACTTTATCTACTAATAATAAATCAAAAAGCTTAGTACAATTCAGTGAGCACAGTATTTTAAAAAGAATTTTGAATGTTTTTGTGTTTGTATAAACCTGCCAATTTTTGTAAATACGGACATCCATACATGACATTATCAAGTAATAAGAGTAAAATCTATTTAAAATTTATTGGGAATTTTCTAACATTTCATCAGCAAGTATCTTCTTGAACAACCTTTTCATATTCTCTACTCCTATGGTTTGTTTCTATTGGGTAGAGATGCCCACAGCAGATAATCTCGCATCAAGTGGTGGCGGCTATGGACTTGATCATGTCATCAGTGACATTAGTCCAAAAAAAATGCAAAATAAAGCCAAAGTACCTAAAACATACCAAGTCTGCAAGGATTTTTTACCCCAACTCTCTGCAGAATTGCAATGAACACTATATATATTTATTTTTATATTTGCCACCCTCCTCCAAATCATTTCATATAAATTCTAAGACAATAAGATTTTTGTATTGCATCATGTTTATATTCGATCAGTTCTTGGAGAATTGAAAAAAAGAACAAAGTTCTCTCAAAGTTCTTCTTGAACAACCTTTTCAAAATTGCCCGAGAACCAATCATATTTGTCCACCTTTGAAATTGGCAAAGATCTTTTTAAATGATTTGTGACTTTCTTTTAGCCAAAAATAATAGTTTTTCTTTTTCGGTGACTTCATTTGAACTTTATATTTCATACTGAATTATTAGTATCTGATAATTTTAGAGGGACCAATTTTCCATTTGAAATTTTACGCAATTCCCTTTTCAGCATAGATTTATGTTTTTACTTCATTATAATACTTAGTGAGAAACTGTAAGAATATATGTTAATAAAACAAGAAAATAAAAAAAATGAAAAAAGTCAAAGTACCTAAAACTTACCAAGTCTGCAAGGATTTCTTACCCCAAATCTCTGCAGAATCACAATGACTACTATATGTATATTTATTTATATTTGCCACCCTTCCTTAAATCATTTCATGTAAATTTCAAGAAATTATTTTTGTATTGCTTCATGTTTATATTAGAGATATGCACAAGTTCTTGGGGGCATAATTTTAGAGGGACCAATTTTCTGTTTCAAATTTTACGGAATTCCCTTTTCAGTATGGATTTCTGTTTTAGCTTTGTGATAATACTTAGTGTAACAATATGTTATTAAAACAAGAAAATAAAAGTAAAATGAAAAATTTTATTCGCTGGAACATCCACTTATTGGATAAGTTGCTCTAGCTTGATAGGCTTTCATACCTCATACTTCAGCCCTCAATTTAACTTGATGAGTTTCTGGAACAACCCATGCAAAGAATGCTACAATCCTAAATATGAATTAAGTGAAAGTGGTAAAACCTTCAGAAAAGTAGCACCAAAAAGTCATCTAGAGGGAGAAAGCTACATTATCATTTGGTCACTTTATCGAAAATCTTACTTATTATAAAACACAGATTGTGTGTGTGTGTGTGTGTGTACGTTTATATATTGCATCTGATTTCCTACATTTTTCAACCGATTTTAAAACTTCACAGGACTACGTAAAATTACCTTGCGGTGGTTCTGACAGTGCCAAAAATTGGAAAAACACAATTGTTTTTGCATGAAATCATTTTGAAAACACAATTAAGAGGCATCACGAGAATGAAAGGGGGACAACTCATATCGTGTTATACTTATTATAAAACCCAGGTTGTTTTTGTGTGTGTGTGTGTGTGTGTTCGTTTATATATAGGATCGGATTTCCTACATTTTTCAACTGATTTCAACAAAACTTCACAGGACTACGTAAAATTACCTTGCGGGGGTTCTAACAGCACAAAAAATTGGAAAAACACAATTGTTTTTACATGAAATCAATTTGAAAACACGATTAAGAGGCATCACAAGAATGAAAAGGGGACAACTCATATCGAGCTATACTTATTATAAAACCCAGGTTGTTTGTGTGTGTGTGTTCGTTTATATATGGGATCGGATTTCCTACATTTTTCAACCGATTTCAACAAAACTTCACGTTTTTTTTTTGGCAGGTAGTGTTTCTTATTGTCTTGCACACTTTTTTCTTTATTTTTACATTCAGAATGCTTTAAAAATTCCATTTACAAGACAATTGTTTATAATAAAATTCTATTCAATCGGTAAACTCCTAACGATTGAAAACAATGTTTGGGTTTGACCAATTCATAAAAAAAAAAAAAAAAATTAATAATAATTAAGACATGCGTGTCCGTCAACCTTAAACAATAATCTTTGTCAATTTTATTTTTCAGTCTTTATGATGGTCGATACTTGATCTATCTCTTACTGTTACATCCCCGGGCAACGCCAGGCTCTACTGCTAGTATTAAATTTGATAATAAAACTAAAGGACAAAATTTTGAGACTCTGCGACTTTCCTTTTATTATTATTATTAAATCAAGCCAACTTTGTAAAACTTGGTTCCTAAATACTGTAAACTGTTGGGAAACAGCAGGTAAGTGGAAGTATTAAAACATTAAAACTTTATCCTTTTATGTCTGTCAGACAGAAAATTAACCCTTCTACAATTTCTATGTATTTTTTAATCTAGGTACCTCCACTAATTTTCAATACCTAAGGTTTAAAATTAATTTTTATAAATGAAAAAGCTTTCTTGAAGCTTTCAATTAAAGTTTATATTTACTATTTTCTAGTAAGTAAATTACTCCAGTGTATTGCAAACAGAAATTATATTAATAGGAAATTTTTTTATTTTTTCTAAAATAGTTGATTTGTGCCCTTTTTTGTTGTCTTTCATCGCAATGTAATTCTCTTATTTACTTCAAAAAAATACAGAAATGTATTTTTAAAACAAAACAGTAGCTGCGTTTTTAACTAACATCGCTGTCTTTTATGTACTTGAGACAACAACAGGTGGTTACATAATGATTGTTGTTCTACAGAGACTGCATCTGTTAAACATAATTTGAGAAACTGACATAGGCGCCATTTTTATATAATTTTTAATTATTCAGTAATTTTAAAAATGTTGGAAAATATTTCCCCAACCAAATTATAGTAATGTTGACTTTAAATTTACTATAGGAATCACTCTTATTTTCTGATAATACCATGTATGGGTGACCATACTTTCAAAAATGGTCACATTACATATTTTATACACATGAAAAAAAATTATTTTAAAAATGTTGGTGCAAAATGATTTGTATTAAGCTTTTCAATTTTGGATTAATAAGTATAGTTTTTACTTAATAACAATATTTCCTAACTTGATAAAAGCAATGTAGAATTTTAAAACATTTATATATTATAAATTATTATAATGAAAATATTAAAAAAAAAAAAAGAAAATTCTTGCAAAAATTCATTTTTAAGCAAATAGTGTCCTTAAATTTGTAAAAGTAATTAAAAGCTTTTCTAATTAAATAATGTTAGAGTTTTATTTAAATTTTTATTTTATTATTTGGAGCAGATTTTTGGGAAATAAGTAGTAGTTTAAAAAAAAAAAATGATGATACACATCCTCCAAGAGTCCTGCTTTTAAATAAGGAAAAAACAATTTTCAGATGACAATTTAATTACTTGAAATTTCATGAAATTAAATAAATGGGGTGGTAACGTGTAAATTATTTTTTACCAAGATTTTCTTAAAAAAAAAAAAAAAACATAATTTCATACATTTCTGAATAAGTTCTGAAAATTTCATTAAAATTCAACAATTATTTGATTTTTTCCAAATTTTCCAGATCAATGAAAGAAAGGTGCTTAAAACATGATCGTAAATATTATAGCAACCACAACCCCCCACCCTCAAAATATACAAGACTTTTTTTAACCAACATTCCTAACGTTAGAAGGGATTAAACAATTTGATAAAATAAAATAATCAAAAAATGCTTTGATCATTCCTCTTCTTCTTACTTAACATAAACATTTTGAAGATAAAACTTCGTTTTTATTAAGCTTGAGGTCTTTTTACGTCATGGTATACTGTTTGTTTTTTTTTGGGTAGGGGGGGTCAGCGAAAAATTGGAGATACCTATATCTTTTGTCTGTCAAGTCCAGAGTGTGAATCTGAAAAATTGATGATGCCCTAATGACAAAATTTGTTGGTCAAAAGGGCAGCATCAATTTCGTCCAAAATGACATCAAACTTAAAACTAAATCTAAAAATATATTTTAATTTTTACGTCGTCATTTTTCGTCTTTAAAATTATCCAGCATTGAAACAAAATTTTGGTTTTTACTAAGTATGGGCCTTTTTCAGCGTTAAAAGTGGAGGTATATATATATATTTATAAAAAAAAAAAAGGCATTCATTAATATTTTTGTTTTATTGAGTTTTGTATTTTACACTTCAGAGACGATTTTCCGGGGGGGGGGTTTGCAACTAAAAAAAAAAAAAACATGATTTGGTTTCCTCAAAGCCTTGTGCTTTTAACTAATTAATTATAATCACTAACCACCTCGAAAATGAAATTATAGAGTTTTCGTACAATTAGTTAGAGGGGGTCCGGTACATATGAAAAAAAAAAAATTCAGCCATGACTTTACTAAGAAAAAAAAAAAAAAAAGAAGATATTTATAATAAGTTCCATCATTTGTGAATTCTTTCTGAAAGTTTCACTAAAATCCGACAATTATTTTTATTTTTGCAAGATTTTCCAAATTAATGTGTGTCATACAGGAAAAAACGCGCTAAAATTTTGCTATTTTATTGGCTCAGTTCATAAAACAAGGTTTTTTTAATCAAAATTTACAACGTTCTAAAAAAGAAGGAAAAATTTTAAAAATAATTAAAAAATACTTTGATCTTTCCTCTCAATAATAAAACGCTAAAATTTTGTTTTCATCAACTTTGGCATCTTTTTCATCATGCTATGCTCTGTTTTTAGCGATCTCATGAAGATGCCAGAATATTATTATCATTTCAAAATTAGCATTAAAAATCTGTGGAGATCTACCGCAAATCTTACTTGTGTCTCGAGTGCAGCAAGACCGCCCTTACGAGACTAGATTACTGCGCGAAAGTTTACCCATAATGGATAATTAAAAACAAAAACAAACATTCTGAACGCTTACTGATTCCTGCCTGAGGAGGCCAAGCTGTACCCAAAGATTGTTAATAAGTTATTACCTTCCTTCATAGATGGACTCCCCTCAATTTTTATTGCTGTTTTTGTAATAATGATAATAAGGCCCCAAAACATAATAACAAAGTTTTAAAGTCAAAATGTTTATGTGATTATTAAAAGGAAAGACCAAATGTTGAAGAACCTCCAACTAAGATTATTGATATCTTCCTTACGGTAGGTTTCCGTAAATTTTTTAAAGCTGTTTTTGGAATATCAAGCTATTTTACACCAGAAATTTTGCTTCTTTTTTGAAATTGGTTTCTAATCTGCAATTTTACCTTTACAGAATTGTTAGTTAAGAGACGAACTTCAACTTACCTTTCAGCGTGAATAATTTTTTTAAAAACCTTTTCAGAAAAAGCTACTTAAAAGACTCTAAAAGTGATGAAAAAAAATCAAATATTTTGCTGTTAGAAATGGCTCTTTCAATTTTGTTAGAATTGAGTTTTCTATGTAATTATAAAATATATTTCACAATTACAAACAAAACTTAATGTAGAATTTGAAATAAAGAATTTTACAAATCGTAAACACCTAAAACGACGAAGAAATCCAGTAACCGGTGTATAACAATAATTTGTCCCTTGTTTAAAAAAAATCGCGCGTGTATTGACAGTAAAAATTCAATTTTACTTTGAAGAGTCAAGCAAGACCGTTTTCCTTTACAAAGCCATGAATATATTTACATCACTACTTAAATACACTGGTCCACTCATAAAAAAATAGGAAAATAGTTTTGGAAGAAATCTTTTTTTCCTTTTTGTTATTTAGAGCCTCAAACAAAAAAAAGTCAAAAGTCAAAACTAGACAGTTTGTCAGAATCGAAAAATAGTTTTTTTAAAACATACGATGAAATTTTTTTAACATTTTAGAAGGGGATCCTGTTCATAATATTGAATTTGATACAGTGTAAGATTGATCACTGATCTTTTAAAGAATTAATCTACTTTTTTTATTATTTTAAGTTGTTCAATTAAAATATTATAAAATTAGTTAAAAGCCGCATCGGGTTTCGTAAGTCTCCTTATGAGATAGATCTTTTTGTAGCGCGTTGTAAATTGTATCATTTTCACTAATCAGAAGATCCGCAGTAATTAAAAAATGTGATTTTGTGTTTATAATCAGGCTGTAATTATAAAGTACGGAAGACCAACCAGAATACAATTAAGTTTCGTTTGTCGGAGTTAACTCCTCCTTTAGTTCATTAACCCTTTCACCAGGGGTCTCGTCGGAGTTAACTCCTCCTTCAGTTTGTTAACCCTTTCACCAGGGGTCTCTCTTCCCTGGCTATAAATAGCCGTTGACTCTTCGCCTCTTTTTTTTTTTCCTCAGGCCTGTGCTTTTATAACACCTTGAGGTAAATCTCTCTTTTCCCTCAGGCTTCCAGCCTTACCACCTCAAAAATGTGAACGTTCACCAGAGAGAGCGTTTCCCAAAAATGCTGGGAACATGCTAAGCACAATACACACACACAAACGCACGTATATAATATTCACACACCCTTTGTACTTTTGTAACTGTTTCTATGTAACCTGTTATTAATATATATATTTGTATACATATATTATCGGTCTTGTGTTTTGTTTGCATTCTCTGGACTTAATTAATAGTCCTACCTTTTCATGTAGTTGAACCGGCTAGCAGGAAAATCTGAACCCACATGTGTTTCTTCTACGTCTGACTCCACAACATCACAGCCATCGTCCGCTACACGTTATTTGAGTTAAGGATTGTTCTCCGCTGTTAAGAACTTTACTTTTGTGAAACACGTGTGGAGAAGTTATAATATAAAATATTAAGTTTGAAACCGACTCTTTGATTATTTATTTTTTATGATATACAGAGAATTACATTCGGACTATTGTCCTTATCTTTGTTGTTATCACAATAGTCAGAATGTAAATAAAAATACTCAATCAATAGTAAATATTAATGATTTGTAATGTTCTCCAGGGTGGTTATTACAAAATCATAATAACTAGAACGACAACTTACAAAGTAAAAAGTCTATTAATTAATTGAATAAGAAGAACAATATAAATATATTGTAGTTACAAGTTTGTCCGAAGATGGAAAGCAAGCCACTATTGTTATAAAATAAAATAAGATATATCTCGGCTGATTTGCAGGCAAATAAACTAACATACTCAAGAGTGAGAGCCGGATGTGAATGGGACAAGGCCCCATCACAAAATGACCATTATCGTCGTTTGCGCATAGGCCCGATGCACAAGTTCCGGTCAAAAAATAAAATAATATTTTAAAGTGTTTCTATTTTTCGACCAATAAAAATGCTTCCCTTCTAATTATACCCGCGTTGTTTTTCGAGCCTGTTAAGCCATAAAAAACGCCATAAAAGGGGTCACACAGGGAAGTACAATGGCAGTCAACAGGAGGCCAGGGAAGAGACCTGTCACGATCAGGCTGAGCGGTCGGCAGCAGTCAGCATCAGGAGCACCACGCCAACCAGTGAGAACTACTATGAGAGATCAACCCAGCTTGGAAGCCGGCTTATGAACTATACCACAAGGTAGCTGTCCCAAACACACACGTTCCTGTTGAAATAAATCACGTAAATCTATTTCTGCCGTTGTCATATTTCTTTCTTGCAACCATACCCTTGTCTATAACAGTATTTACCCAATCTCCCCACGTGGCAGGATGTAGTACAAGGCCGATTTTTATGTGGGGTGGTCCAATCACATGGGCTTGGGCAAAAATTCCCTGTAAACCCCGTAATGTCGAGGTCAAGTTTGTCTACCTTGCCAGAAAAGACACTGCCCTTCGGCATAGCCTCGTCTGGTTTCGTCTCTGCATGAAAGAAGAGAGTTCAACATCTAGGTGCTTGCTCAAGCCTAATGTGGAAAGCAAGCAGTATTTATCTGAACTCCCCACTGAGCAGGATCTGGCACAAGGCCGGCATTCTTGGATCTTTCTGTGTACATCGACTCGGGCAAAAATTCCCCATAGACCCCACATACACACAGTCGGGTTTTTTTTCTACCTCCCAATATGAGACACATCCCTTCAGCATAGCCTTGTCTAGGTTTCTGTCTGCTGCCCAAAGGCAGCAATTCGAAGTCTTGGTGCTTTACCGAACTATCCACTGAGCAGGATGTGGCATGAGGCCGGCTTTATGTGGGTCCTTCCAAGCCCATAGACTTGGCAAAGACTTGTGGACTCTTCCACAACAAGCTAGTTAACCCCTGCTAGGAAATGCACAATTCCTGTTACAATTTTCACCATCACAATCTTACAAAATATATAACAAGTATTCATTGGTCAATCACCTTCAATCTAGCTTGCTGATTGGTCAGTTCCGACCAATCAAACCGCCTGCATGCGACCAATCTGTTTTCCCGCGTTCTCTATTTGAGCCTGTCATGTGGTACACGACCATTATATAAACCCAACATGTGTAAACTCCCTCGAGTTTTCTTTCCATTCATCTCTCTCTCACACGTCTAATTCCTTGCTACCAAGTGCCAAGATGTAATCTTCAAGAACTCCCGTCTTAACCATTGCAGTCAGACGTTAAAGACTATTACCAACATTCACGCAAGTACGAACTCTGAAATCTCTTCTGAACTTTTACCAACTTTACAACTCACAATTCCAAACTTTATTCTTCTAAATTACAGTTTAATATTACTTTCTTTTAATATGAACTCAGGTACAACTAATACCTGATCAAAGGGACACGACTCTGTCCTACCTTTTCAGTTCGCATGCATGTACATCAAACATTAATAAATTCAACTGTTATGTTTTGAATCATTCCGTTCAGTTTTGTATTTTATTCTATGCGCTATTTATGTCAAATATAAATTGCATTGCGTCCACGCATTGTCCTTAATCCCACCTTTCCTAGCCAAAGTTAAATATTGGTAACACAATCACTACAAGATTGGTAACCCCGATGTTCATCATTCTATGTTCACAACAACAATGGTAACACCGTCGCTACAGACTCATGGTTTGTCTACCTCCCCACACAAGACGCTACCCTTTGTCAGAATCTTATCTGGGTTCCTCCATTCCTGAAGGCAGAGAGGTTGACAAGCAATCCAATCTCAGAAGCCATAGACCCCGTATACAGAGTCGGATTTGCTACCTCCCCAAACGAGATTCTGCATTTATGCATAGCCTTGTCTGGGTTCCTCCCTTCCTGGAGGCAGAGTGGTCGGCAAACCGAGCAATCCAAACTCAGAGGTCTGATGCACTCTGAAGCTAGAAAGCAAGCCCCCTGAGACTAACATCACAGTTGCATATATTACTGCTGAACTGGAACAGTCCATTTAATAGAGGTGTATTAGTTCTTTGTATGCTGAGGGTAATCAGTTCGTTCTCTGCAAGAAATAATGATGCTACCCCATTTGAAATTCAGACAGATATGACTCTTTCATTTTAGTTTTATTTTCTGAATTTTGTGAGAAACTTGATTTAAAAACGCTTTTGAGGGGTTATTTTTTTTCAGAGGCATATGCACAAAAACTGGGGGATAATATTTAAATTTGTCTGTTGTTTTTTTTTTTTTTTATTTTTTTAATAAATAGACCAGTCTACTTATAGAGTGCTTAATATATCCATTTGTTCTTTAATTAAAAAAAAGTAATGAAAAGAAATCTTTTTGAAAGATGTTAGAAATGTCTTCCTTTGTACACAGATTTTATTTACAAATATGAAGTTATTGATATCTAAGTTCGGATAACTCTGCAAAAAGTCACGGATTTAATTTTTACACAGTATCATTATGAACATGGCCCCATTTTTAAAATGATAAAAAAAATGTGTATTTTTTCAAGATTTGGCACGAGCAAAATAAATTCACAGATTTGAACAAAAAAAAAAGTCACCAGAATGATGTCAAAATCCACAGAGATTTTCAATTCTTTAATAACCAGTTGTGCATAGTTTAATTTGGAACATACAGTGTGACCCGGATATAAGAGAGTTGTCGGAACCGGAGAAGAAGTCTCTTATATCCGGGTTTCTCTTATATCCGGGTTTGGTCTAATTTATATACATTAACACAGGCTCTAATTTGGGACCAGAGAAAATCTCTCTTATATCCGGGTTACACTGTATATAAATGTAGGTAGAAAAAAAAATGTTGATAAGACAGAGGGTCACAAAGCATGACCTGAGGCCTACAATCAGGCTTATTCTCCCACTACACCAGTCAGGGGATTGGAGTTAGTACACACCAGTCCCGATCTCAGGTATTATTTTTTTTATTTACATTCTAATGTCTTCATCGTTTTTCTTAATATCACATTTTGGCTCTTGTGTCCTCAAACATTCTTCACATGTCTGTTTAATCCAACCAATCTTGTGGGAAAATGAAATCTAATCGATAAATAAAATAAAAATAATCAATGATAAAAGAGAAAAAGAAATACATTTTCCCATGATGCTAAGAATAAATGCACCAGAAATATAATTGCTCCAAGATGGGGTACGTTGTGGTAATTACATTCCCAATAGGAAACATTAGTTTTCCCAGTTCACTGATAACTGAACACTCTCCCCACTTTCCAATGATAACATAAGTACAAACTTTTCTTTGGTCGTTCCAACTCTGTGCATAGCTGACAAGCTCAACCATTGATGCTTATATATACACTAGACCACCTGTGACTTATTGGGTCAATCTTGTTGTGTTACTGTTTACATTCAGTTTTATGAAGTGTTTGTGAAAGTAGAGATATTTTAAAAATACATTTGTGGTCATTGAAATTGCTTTCAACATTAAAACAATTGTCTGTTTGAAGAAAGTTGAAATAAAAATACTTACTGTATAAACAAATTGTATTTTTAAATTGCTTTCAACATAAAAAAAATTGTCTGTTTGACAGAAGTTGAAAAATATATTTAAAAATATTGTTTCTTTAAAGAAAGCTGAAATATAAATAAGCATGTATGCAATCAGAGGAGGGTGGAAAGAGAGAGATGGGTGGAAAAAAAGAGAGAGAGTGATGGGTGGAAGGAGAGAGAGAGTGATGGGTGGAAAGAAAGAGAGAGAGTGATGGGTGGAAGGAGAGAGAGTGATGGGTGGAAGGAGAGAGAGAGAGAGAGAGTGATGGGTGGAAAGAAAGAGAGAGAGTGATGGGTGGAAGGAGAGAGAGAGAGAGTGATGGGTGGAAAGAAAGAGAGAGAGTGATGGGTGGAAGGAGAGAGAGAGCGTGATGGGTGGAAGGAGAGAGAGAGTGATGGGTGGAAGGAGAGAGAGAGTGTGTGATGGGTGGAAAGAAGGAGAGAGAGAGAGTGATGGGTGGGAAGAAAGAGAGCAGTTTTTTTTCTGCATTTCCTTCTCTGCCCTGCTTCCTACACAATAATAAATTCATATCTTTCTTTCACCCACTGTCTATATATGACTTCTGGCAAACACACAAGCAACATTCACAGACATTTATCGCAATAAAGATACTTACCCTAACTCCTGGACCAAGCAGAAAGCAGACATACCCAAGTGAAATTAAGGACTTTGTTTCACTACAGGTAATATAGAAAGGAGAATCAATGGTCCATAGTACAAACCCGAATTTTTGTATTCTTCTTCTCTGTTTACATATTTACATCTATCCACCTAAAATACATACCAACATGCAACCGCTTAAATTTTGAACTGAATACTTAAATTTAATCAGTGTCATAGATTGTTCTCCTTTCACTGTCCATATCTAGAAATATCTTGTTTCTGCCATTAGTACTGTTCAATTACTGCTTGTTGTATTTCCCGTTGTTATAAAATAAAATAAGACATATCTCGACTGATTTACAGGCAAATAAACTAACATACTCCAGAGCGAGAGCTGGATGTGAACGGGACAAGGCCCCGTCACAAAATGACCATTATCTTCGTTTACGCATGTTCCCGATGTACAAGTTCCGGTCGAAAAATAAAATAATATTTTAAAGTGTTTCTATTTTTCGACCAATAAAAATGCTTCCCTCCTAATTATACTCACATCATTTTTCGAGTCTGTTAAGCCATAAAAAAACGTCATAAAAAGGGTCACATGGGGAAGTACAACGGGCAGTCAACAGGAGGCCAGGGAAGAGACCTGTCACGGTCAGGTTAGCGGTCAGCAGCAGTCAGCAGGGGGAGCGCCACGCCAACCAGTGTGAACTACTATGAGAGATCAACCCAGATTCGGAACCGGCTTATGAACTTTACCACAAGGTAGCTGTCCCAAACCCACATGTTCCTGTTGAAATAAATCATGTAAATCTATTTCTGCTGTTGTCATATTTCTTTCTTGCAACCATACGCTTGTCTATAACACTGTTAAGTGTTAGTCTCTACCACCTGACCCTGGGATTGAACTCATAATAACTTCTTTAGTACTATTCAGTTATTGCTTTCCCTATTTCCGCTGAGTCTAAGTCTATACCACCCTGCCCTGGGATTGAACTCACAATTACTCTGCCACCTAATTCACAAATTCATGTTTTACTCTACAAAATTATTGGCGTCTGTCTATATTTCTGAGATGAGGGAGTACATTATTTACATTATTCGGACTATTGTCCTCATCTTTGTTGCCATATTTATCACAACGTTTTGGCCGTTGTACGCTCCGGCCTTTTTCAGGTGGTTGGAATGTCAAAGTGAACCCTTTATTTCGCTCACTGGGGTAGACTGTTCTAGTTCCACATGCCATGTTTGATGGATGTCAGTTATCAGTTATCTCCTGTTAATTTCCCTCTGAAACATGCAATGATAACAGCAAAATTGCAATATGAGCACTGGTAAAAATGGTTGCAGAAGACATTAGGTTTATAATACCCAGAAATTCATACCTAAATGTCCTCAAGGACACATGGCACAGTGGATAAAGGCATTGGTTAGATCCAGTGACAGGACCCAAAGAGTGTGAGTTCAATACCCGGTTAGAGGGAAAATTAACAGGAGATAACTGGCATCTATATACTGATAACTGACAACCATCAAACATGGCGCGTGGAACTAGAACAGACTACCCCAGTGAGTGAAATAAAGGGTTCAGTTTGACATTCCAACCGGAAGTGTACAACGGCCGAAACGTTGTGATAAATATGGCGACAAAGATGAGGACAATAGTCTGAAGAATGTAAATAAAATTATTGGCCTGTGGGAAAAAACTTGATACTTGGAAGCTAATTTTTTTTATTTTTCTGCTTGCTGCTACCATATTTTACCTCCTTGCTTTTACTTCTCTTTTATTTTAACAGCTGCTGCTGAAGTCTTGCTAAGACCACCATTTTACTTTCTTCATTAATTGCACCCATATGGCATCTTTTGGTCTTTGTTATATATCCTCTTGTTAAAGTACCACTTGCAATTTATTAATTCTTCTGATGTAAAATTGATTAATTCATCTGATGTAAATATCATTGCTGTGGAAAAATGAATTGTTTCAAATTTTATTTACGAGGGTCATTCAATAAATAAGGTGAATTTTTCAGTATAAGGACTTCTAATACAGATAGAAGCTTACTTTATTTTTTTTTTTTTTCTGTTTTACTTCTTTTTGACATGGATTTAATTTCTTTTGCAGATTAAAAAAAACTTTGAGATTTTTGGCGATTAACAAAGATGGCCGACCAAGAAGCATGCTCCAGGATTGAACAGCGGTCAGTTATCAAGTTTTTGGTTGCTGAAGGGTGCAAACCAGTTGAAATTCATAGGAGAATGTCAACTGTGTATGGTGCCACATGTTTCAGCCCAAAAAATGTCTACAAGTGGGCTAAATTGTTTTAAAGAAGGACGGAGCAGTGTTGAGGATGAAGACAGGCCTGGGAGGCCTACAGAAGTGAGGTCTCCTGAGGTGATCGAATCAGTCAATGAATTCATTCAGTCTGACAGAAGAACTACTGTGAACTGCTGAGGCAGGTCAAGAAAGACATAAAGAACAAATGCAGGGGTCATCAGTCAGAAGGAGTCATCTTGCATCATGACAACGCAAGGCCTCACACAGCAGCCCAAACGGTGCAGGCCATCAACGAGCTGGGCTGGGAACTGCTCTCTCTACCCCCTTACAGCCCAGACCTTGCCCCTTCAGACTTTCACCTGTTTGGTCCCTTGAAAGCGTTCATGAGAGGCACGGTTTAAAAGTGACGATGAAGTCAAAAGTGTTGTGAGCGACTGGCTGAGACATAAGTCCAAAGATTTTTATGCTGAGGTAATATGGAAGCTTGTGCACAGATGGGAAAAGTGTGTGATAGTGCTGGGAGACTACATTGAAAAATAAAAAGAAAAGTAAGCTTCTATTTGTGTTAGAAGTTCTTATACCGAAAAATTCACTTTATTTATTGAATGACCCTCGTACATTAATTAGTTTTTGTCTCAACACGTCCTGACCGCTGAATAATGAATTGAGATGGCTCCTTTAAATGTTCAATTTGAAGCTTCCATATTTTTTTTCTACTGCAATCTTTCAGAATTTAACAAGGGTTAATTACTTGAACAGAAATTTTCTTTAATACAGCCAAATTGATACAAATAATAAGTTTGAAAAAGAATAAGTATTACCTTGCCTTTTCAATAACTAGTCATCAGTTTTTTCTTATCTCCAAGCGAACAAAGTACATTTCAAATGCTAATATAATTATAGTTTTGCATCATATAAATTTTCATTCAATAAGCTCTGATATGAGGAAGATCAGTGAAAAAGTAATCCTTGTTCTAATCCAGCAAGTAATAAAATTATTAATAAGCTTATTTCCAGCTATAAACCGTAAAGAGTTTAGTAACATAAGGGAAAGATTTGTGGAGCTACATTCTCTTTTCCTACTAATAATCATCTTTCAAAATTGTTGAAACATTGGACTCACATAGAAAGCAAAGAGCTGTTATAGAATTTCACTTTTTTGAATGTGCTGCAAATATTTATTAGCTAGTGAAGGTTTATGAGAAAGGCTGCATTTGGTGTCAGCACAATAATGAGATGAGTCAGTAGAGGTAATAGTAGTCAGAGAGAAAAAAGAAACTGACCTTAGTGACAGGCCCACCAGTGGCAGGTCAGCTGCTGCTGTAAATGAGGATAAGGCCAAAGACAGAAGAATCATTATTGCAAAAAAATGTGAAATCTCTCAGGTGAGCTATGATAATGCCTGCTATGTTTTTTTGGCTGCTCAAAGGTTTCTGCTAAGCATGTTTCCACAACAGTGAGTGGTTGCTAAGAGATTCTAGAACTTCACAATTTCAAAAGCAGAATAGTTACAGGTGATGATATCTGGGTTCACCATGATAAGCCAGGGAGCCAAACCAAAATAAAAATATGCAATAGAAGCACACCACCTTGACTGAAACCATAAGAAGTTTAAGGCTACACTGATCCACATGGAAGGTTGTAGCTTCTGTGTTTTTGGATTAGAATGAAATCATATTGTTAGAGTTTATACCTAATGGGTGAGAGCTATGAAAGAACTGTTTATTTTCCAATTTTGTATTTCTCCTATTATGAGCATTATCATATCCAAGATCTAACAACAATGTATTTCACAAACAGAATGGAACAGCTGAAAGGTAAAGGAATGACAAACATTCTTTGTTCTCAATACACAAAACTATATATTTACACTTTTCCCACACAGAGAAAAATGTAACATATATCTACACAGCAAGCTGAGTGAAGGAATAAAAAGATAGGGTCTTAGATATAATAATAGTAATAAAAAAGTAATAATAATAGTAATAAAAATAAAAATAATAATAATAGTAATAAAAAAGTTCACAAAGTAACTCGATGACTGACCACTTGGGAATAACAGGAGCTGTAAGCTTTGATGTGCAGGTGGTGTAATGGATAATGGCTCGGAATTGTTAATCAGAGAGCCGAGTTCCAATTAACGTTGGGTTTGTTATATTCATTTATATGCAGAAACCCTTGGGGAAAAAGTATGAATTAAGCTGTTCTCTATCCCAGCTATGGGTTAATTAGTAAAACGTGTATTGCTAAATCTTTGTCACAAAAAAAAGAAGAATTCTTGCAATCTAAAAATATCTTCTGGCTTTAAGTAACCAGCAAAGAGTTGATAAGCGATAAAAAATTAATGAAGCAAACTAGAATATAAATTGCAAGGACATTAGTAAATATGAAAAATGATATTGGAACAAAAGCAAAAACACAGCAGGATCAGAGCAAGGACACAGGACAACAGTAGCCTTTATATAGGAACATTGAAACAAAGAAACAGCAAGGACACAGGACAACAGTAGCCTTTATATAGAAACATTGGAACAATGACACAGCAAAAACACAGCTGGATTAGAGCAAGGACACAGGACAACAGTAGCCTTTATATAGGAAAATTGAAACAAGGACACAGCAAAAACAGAGCAAGGACACAGGACAACAGTAGCCTTTATATAGGAACATTGAAACAAGGAAACACAGAGCAAAAAAAACAGAGCCTTTATATAGGAGAGCATTGAATCAGGACACAGGAAAAACAACAGGATTAGCCTTTATATAGGAACATTGAAACAAGGACACAGCAAAACACAGCAGGATTAGAGCAAGGACACAGGACAATTGTAACCTTTATAAATGAACTTTAGAAGAAGGACACAAGACAAACAGCAATTAAACATAGGACAAGGATATTGCTCATACAAGCAAGAAGACTGAAATAAAAGCAATTATACTATATGATGGGAGCACAGGTACAAGATCATGAGAGCCTAAAATCAAGAGCAGGGACATTGGGGAAATAGCTGTGGTCACTAGAATATGATATAGTTGATATAGGAATAGGGAACTGCAGACATTGGAGTAAAGGTCATGAAAATTTATATAATAAAAAACAAATGTAAAATTATATAAAAAAATTAATTCAAAGGCAAATAGGAAAAAGATAATACAATAGACAGGTTTTATTTGCAACGCTAAAAATAATTATAAAAATAAAACTAGACGGATTGCAAAATTTGGTTTTCAAAAAATTATAAAAATGGATGCTCAATATTGGTCTCAAAACCCGATAAAATTTGCAAAAAGGCGTGGTTTAAAGAGATACATTGTGTGATTATATTTTTTTTTGTTTTAATCAGTGAACATAGAGAGTTACACCCACAAAGAATCTGGTTCGTCTAAGGGCCAGAAGAGTGTTATACTCTGCTGCAATTAGATCTTCTTCTGATTCAAATTACATGTTGACCGGATGTGAACGCTAAGAAAGCAAAACACAAAAAAACAAAAGTAATTTTCTGCACAGGGCCTCATCCCCAGTCTACAAAAAAAAATCCCTAGAATAAAATGCAATAGTCAATCACAAATGTTCTCACCAAAAAAAGGGGACTCTGGGAGCTACCAGATTTTCTTAAAATAATGCTTCTCTCAAATGACCAACACAGTAGCAGGCCAAAAGGTTACCTGTTGACACTGTCTCACTGTCGTCATTACTGCTATGATTGCCTGTCTTGTAATCATTGTAACCTTGCCCAAACTTCAATAATCTCACCTGACTCTTCACACACAGAATGTGGCCAACAGGTCAGATTCAACTCCAGCAACCCCACACTCTTGATGCCACCAGTGTGATTTCTAGCATGTCAGTATCTTCACCATCCAGTTCCAAGACTCCCTCATTGTCGCTACTATGACCCTGTTTTTGTTGATCTCCTATTTGAACAGAATCTAAGAGAGACATCCAATTCAATCAAGCTTCAAACTGCCAACATACCCTTTTGTATTAGCAATGTCAGATTCAGGACTTCGCATATCCTCAGATTCACTAACCACTCTGGGCTTTACTTTATAGGATACAAATCCTATATTCCAACAAATGACTAAAAAAAAAACACAAAGTAGATTTGCACACCCGCAAAATCGGATCAAAACGACCAAAAACAGATTTCACAATAAGGTGTGAAATTAATTTTCTGACCAATGAAAGGAGGCGATTTGCTAAACCAAAAAAAAAATTAACGAGCCAGTGTGAAAAAAAAGTCAACAATAAATACAAAGTTTTCAAGTCAGTCGCTAGTCAGTCAGTCAGAGTGGGGGTGGTGACTGAATATCGTCAGTCCGTAGTTCACTACAGACTGTTCGGTTAAACTCTCTTCCTACAGGCGGGAGGAACCCGAAGGAGGCTACGCCGAAGGGCGGAGTCTCCTTCGGGGAGGTAAAACCGGCCCTGAACCCGTTTATACGGGTTCAAATGGGCTATTTTTTGGCCGAGCCTAATGGCTTGGGAATGCCCACGTTAAAAAGGCCTTGTGCCACATGACACCCTCGTGGTGGGGTGACTGAATATCGTCAGTCAGTCAGAGAAGGGCGCAAAAGATCACAGAAGATTGACAGTAAATTTCATCACTGACTCAACCCGAAAAGTGGAGTAGGAAAGAACAACATTAACAACAACAAATTTACAACTGGCTTCAAAACAATTCATAAGTACATTTTCCTTTTATCTTTATTCCACATTCACACTCTTTTTTTTAAACTTAAATTGCTCGCCCCTTTTTCATTTTACAACTATACAAAACAAAAGAAACAGACATTATTCTGCTACTCTGTTAAAAGACAGCTTAACACAGGCATTTTTATCAAGATCACATTTTTTGCTTAAACGAACTAAAACATTAATCTTTTTTTACCCTATTCACAAGATAATAAATATACAATGTTCTATTTTTTATAAACGTTCCTTATCGTGTTGTTTCTTCTTGAAATTTGCGTTGTATTTTGTGGGCAGGGTATCCCGTATTAAATTCTCCTTTAATCCGGGTACGCTGAACCCCACAACTTGCAGCGACCAACATAACCTCAGCAACAATCCTGCCAACACATCTTACCACGAATCAACCAACCCCTGTGACCTTGATCGATCAACCCACCTTATGATGAGCATTCCCGCCAGCAACAGGAACCACATATGAACAACTAGCAGTAGAGCCCGGTGTTGCCCAGGGATGTAACAGTAAGAGATAGATCAAGTATCGACCATCATAAAGACTGAAAAATAAAATTGGCAAAGATTATTGTTTAAGGTTGACGGACACGCATGTCTTAATTATTTTTTTTTGTTTTGTTTGTTTTTTTTATGAATTGGTCAAACCCACACTCAAACAAAAACATTGTTTTCAATCGTTATGAGTCTATCGATTGAATAGAATTTTATTATAAACAATTGTCTTGTAAATGGATTTTTTAAAGCATTCTGAATGTAAAAATAAAAAAAAAGTGTGCAAGACAATAAGAAACACTACCTGCCAAAAAAAGTGAAGTTTTGTTTAAATCAGTTGAAAAATGTAGGAAATCCAATCCCATATATAAACGAACACACACACACACACACACAAACAACCTGGGTTTTATAATAAGTATAACTCGATATGAGTTGTCCCCTTCCATTAATGCCTGTTAATCGTGTTTTCAAATTGATTTCGTGCAAAAACAATTGTGTTTTCCCATTTTTGGCACTGTCAGAACCACCGCAAGGTAATTTTACGTAGTCCTGTGAAGTTTTGTTGAAATCGGTTGAAAAATGTAGGAAATCCAATCCAATATATAAATGTACAGACACACACACACACAACCTGGGTTTTATAAGTATTATTTTTGCCACCTTTCACACAACTATGTATATATTCTGACCAATACTCATTGAAATTTTAATCATTTTTTTGTTCCTTTCCTTGTAAGCATATTCTTATAACAAGAGTCTAAACAAAACTGAAGAGAAGGGTTTTAGCTTTCATGGGAGCTGATTAAAGGAAAAAAAAAAGAAAAATGAAAGAGAGGAAGAAAAAAAAGAAAAAGGAAGATTCTACAAATTTAGAAAAATATATGCAAGTAAAGGTCATGAAAATTTATATAATCCTCTATTCAGCCTATTCTGTAAGTTCTGATTGACTGATAATTCCAGTGTAAATATCCAGCACTAGCAGCATGGCCTGGCATTGCCCATGCTTGATTCAAAAATCATACGACTCATACACCAATCGCTATCACTTGACTTTAAATATTTTTGCCCTTCCTTCCCTTTAAAGGAGTGGCCTGTACACCCTGTAACTTTATTCAAGAAAGGGACATATATAGAGTTACAACCATGTTTATTTTTGTCAGCCAACTGGATGCTAGTTGGAAACCTCTTTGCTAAGGTGAGTCTCACACTCTTAATTGTTTATTTCCCACCCCCACTTGACTGTAATATCCAGCACTAATTGTGCAAATTTGTGAAATTTGTCACAAAAATTTGAGATATTAACCCCAATTTGAACTTACTCTGAAACTACAAGATTTATCTCATTTTTTTTTTTGGTCTGTTTGTAAAACTGAACTATTGTCTAAAAGAAAATAAACCAGAAGCCTAGCAACACTTGTGAAAAAGTCTTGCTTCTGACTCCTTTCAACTGTAAAATGTAATATTTAGTCGATAATCATTACTGTTTTTGTTTTGTAAATTTTGTATTCTGTATTGTTTTTGTTTTTGTAGAATTTGGAAATAGCAACAGACAGTACTTGACTGTAATAGAAGTTGAGACTAACTGACTAAGCTCATCTGCTGGGCAAATTGGTAGGTGGCCACAGAGGAGCATTCGGTTAACAAGGTCAAATTTACTGTATTTGAACTTCAATTGGTTAAAGGCATGTCAAGCTAAATGATGGTTCCATATAGAATACAGGTTTGCATCCTGTCGGAGGACGAATATTTTCTGTGAAAATTTCAGGCCAGTAAATATTGTTTAATACTGTTTATTATAAACAAAGCATTTACTTAAATATTTGTATCTATAAAAAGAATGTATAAACATAAAAATGTCTTAAAAATAATTGTCGGACTTTGTCCATTTCATAATGTGTGACATCATTTGTTTACATTTGATACGCCATGAGCAGATATGAATGTACGTGAGAGAATCATAGAAGATTGAAGTTTAAATACAGTAAATTCGACCTTGCTAACCGAACGCTCCTCTGTAGCCAAATCGACAAAGGCACGTCAAGCTAAATGACGGTTCCATATAGGATATAGGTTCAAATCCTGTTGCAGGACGAATATTTTCTGTGAAAATTTCTAGGACATTCAGGCCGGTAAATGTTGTTTAATACTGTTTATTATAAACAGAGCATTTACTTAAATATTTGTATCTGTAAAAAGAATGTTAAACATAAAAAAATGTCTTAAAAACAAAGAAAATGTATAAATTCACTTTCACCATATATTTAGGTTTTATTATAATTCTAATCATGGTTCTCTAAAACAGTAAACATTGCTGAGGAGAGAGAAGGTAATAGCAGTGTCAGCAGAAAAACTGTTCTTTGGATGCTCCATTTCTTTGGGGGGTTTTTTTTTGCAGGTACAAAAGTCCAAGTTTGTTGAATGTGCAGTGGACCTTTCCCAGTTTGTGCACACTGACATAGACAAAAATAAATGTCATATGAAGCGCATGGTGGCAGAAACAAGAAACAACAGAAGTTTAAGAAATAAATAATTGTATTAACCAAAAAGTACAACGAATGGTGAAGTGTTGTGAAAGTCTTTCATTGAAAGAAAGAGATAAGTAAGGCCATCCGCAGTGGCTTATGGTAGTAGAGGGAGCATGAGTCGTGACACTGTGGCGATGGGCTTTGGCGAGTTGTTCTTGGAGATGGGAGGCCTGTTGTCTTTGGGTGTGGAGATGGCATTCTGACAAGCATGTGAATCCTGGCTGTTGTGCCGACCGGCTGCTGAAAATGTCTCTTTGATGGGCTTTTAAATCCTTTCGTAGGCTCCAATTCCTATTTTGCTTCTTTAGACGGGAGTGGGAGCTATTGGGCAAAAAATTAGATTGTATGTTTTTTGGGGGTGTATTACTGTTGAGATGTTGGGGGGTGTTCCTGTGTGTGTGTGTATTCAAATAAAGACAAACACAGATGTAGGGAAAAATACTGGCATATTTGAAGAGGTATCTAACAACAGAGTGATTAGTAATAACGAACACAGGTTAGTAATAACAATTAGCAAGAGTCTACCGTCCAGCAGTATCTTCCGGTCGAGAGACGGAAGTGCAATGGTCACCTGATCTCTTTAACTTCCCTGATCTCTCTAGCACTGACCTATATCGTAGAGAGATCAGTCCATTCTCTTGAGAAGGTGTGCGCCCCAACAATTAGGAAAGCGGAAGGTGTGTGCAGAGCCAATGCATGTTTGATGGAAGTTTTAGTTTGGTGTTGGGTTTTGGAGAGTTCACATCTGGCCCGTGGTGGAAATTTGTGCAACATGACTCAGAGGAAGATCTGGTTTAGGAAGATATGACAAGGGATTGTCTGGTCAGTGAAAACTGAGACAGCAACCTGTTGTATGCTTACATGGGCTATTATTGACATTATTGTCATCCATAACTGTACCACCATGATCAAAACTTCATCTTCATGGATGATGCTGTAATTCTCATTATGTGCATATCGTTACTGCACATCTGCAAGATGCTGATATTCCACACAAGTAGCTAGCTCTGCCACTGTGTTTTAACATAGTAAGAATTGTGAAACCATTTAAATTTAAAAACTTGACACTGGTTTTGTCATTAGGATATTCGACTATTTTAACTATATTCACACTGAAGTATTTAATCTTTATACAGCATGTCCCAGAATGATAGGACACATTTTAAATGCATGTATCTTGGATTATAAAAATGACAGAGTACCAAATATATTTATTACAGAATTGATATACAACAATTGTGGAATTAAAACAAAGCATCCATAAAGAGATCACAGCCATTCCAGTTGATATGCTAAGCTGCATTGTGTTTGAAGTGAGAGAGCGAGCTCATGCATGTTCTCTTCATGGGGGTGACCATCTCAGAGATGTAATATTCAAATCTTAGATATGTTGACCTCTGGTATATAAGTTAGTGTCAGTCAGTCAGTCATGTGCCATGCATGATACACACTTAGGCGATCATGTATCTTTTGATACATGACTGACGAGACAGATTTTTTTTCCCTGCAGTAGGTTGCCATTTCTTTCTGTGGTAGACCAGTTGCCATCCAAGGCTATAGGACCCAGTCTGTTCTGCAATTTACCCATAGCTTGGGGGCAGAAGGAGAGGATTCATACCTTTCCCAAGGGTATTAGCACATAAGTGAATGTAATGGATCCAACTGGAATTTGAACTCGGCTCTCCGATTCTGCAATCCGAGCTGCTATACATTACTCCACCATGCCTCCTCAGTGTCGTGTACCAAATATATTTATTACATATTTCATTTTTATAATTCATGACAGTTGCATTTAAAATGTGTCCCATCATTATGGGACACCCTGTATATGCCCTCTTATAAAGATGTGTTCAAAACATGTTTAAAAATGATATTCACAAAATGGGAATGTCTATCATCATCATCATCATCATCATCAACTATCCATCATATTCGACAGAAACACAAGATTTAACTAGGGATCTTCTTTTGCCTTGGGTGTGCTGGCTTACAGTGCCAAACTGTCATTATGCACCAATGACAGCACTCACTGGTTTGACTAGCATCTGATCCCATGGAAAGCCAAAGCAATACAATGAAGGTGTTAGCCAAATGCCCCACAGTCCCATACTAATTCAACTAGGTTTTACCAACCAACTTTTGGTTCTGCCAGGAGACTCATCTGCTGAAGAGGGCAGTGTTAACATAACAAGCACTCTGATGCAGAAAGTGTTCAGCAATGGCAATCCACCAGCCTACTGCCATTGGATTCTCCGTATCATTGGCATAGGGAGCTTAAGTGTTGCTAAAACTTGCTCATAGTCTAACTCCAGCCTATTTAAGGAAAGAAGTCTTTTTACTTTTGACTTTTTCAGTTGCAATCAAAAGATCTATATCTATGTGCCAAACGTATCAGTATTTTCTAATGTATGATTGTGTAAGTGTTGCATCAAACTTGGCTGATCTGAAAAGAAAGAATCACATGCTTCACAAGAATATAATTGCCGTCCTGTATGTGTTTGTTTATGCTTCATCAAATTAGCCTTTTGTGAAAAGGAAGATCTACACACTTCGCAATAATATGGTTTCACTCCAGTATGTGTTTGTTTATGTTGCCTCATATGTTGCTTTAAAGAAAATGCAGAGCCACATATATCACAAGAATATGGCTTCTCTCCAGTATGTGTTTGCATATGTTGTCGCAAATTTGACTTCTGTGAAAAACAATTTCCACACACTTCACAAGCATATGGTTTCTCTCCAGTATGTGTTCGGTTATGCTGCTTCAAATGTTCCAACTGTGAAAAGGAAGAGCCACACATTTCACAAGAATATGGCTTTTCTCCAGTATGTATTCGTTTATGCAGTGTCAAATTGCATGAAAATGAAAAAGAGGAACCACACATTTCACAAGAATATGGCTTTTCTCCAGTATGTATTCGTTTATGCCGTGTCAAATTACATCTGACTGAAAAGGAAGAACCACACACTTCACATGAATATGGTTTCTCTCCATTATGTGTTCTCTTATGTTGCCTTAGATATGCCTTCTGCGAAAAGGAAAAACCACACACTTCACATGAATATGGCTTTTCTCCAGTATGTGTTTGCTCATGCTGCTTCAAATGTGAATTACTTGCAAATGAAGAGCTACATAATTTGCAAGAATATGGTTTCTCTCCAGTATGTATTCGTATATGTTGTTTCAAATTAGATTTCTGTGAAAAGGAAGAACCACATACTTCACATGAATATGGTTTCTCTCCAGTATGTGTTCGCTTATGCAGCCTCAGATTTGATTTCTGGGAAAAGGAAGAACCACACACTTCACATGAAAAAGGCTTCTCTCCAGTATGTGTTCGCTCATGTTGTTTCAAATGTGATTTAAGTGTAAATGAAGAGCCACACACTTTACAAGAATATGGTTTCTCACCAGTATGTATTCGCTTATGCTGTTTTAAATGTTCCATCTGGGAAAAAGAAGATCCACACACTTGACAAGAATATGGTTTCTCTCCAGTATGTATCCGCTTATGCTGCTTCAAATTAGATTTCACTGAAAAGGAAGTTCCACATACTTCACAAGTATATGGTTTTTCTCCAGTATGTGTTCGGTTATGCTGCTTCAAGTGTGACTTCAGTGCAAACGAAGTTCCACACACTTCACAACTATATGGTTTCTCTCCAGTATGTGTTCGCTCATGTTTCTTTAAACGTGATTTTTGTGGAAAGGAAAATCCACACACTTCACAAGAATATGGTTTCTCTATGATGTGGGTTTTCAAATGTTTTTTTAAAATTGGACTATTAAATAACTTACGCCTATTGGTTTCAGGGCAATACCTTTTTTCTGAATATTTTTCCATATATTCTGTAGTCCACCAAGGAAATGGAATATTAAAATTCAACATATATTTCATACAATCTTTTAAGTTGGGAAATCTGTAAAAAAAAAAATAAAATAAATTATATTTAAAATATAACATAGTTATTAAAAAAATTGATTGCTTTATGTTTCTATTGGCTTATGTAGATCTAATTTTTATACACAAATTTCATTCATTGATTTTGACAATAATGATCCAAAAATAACTTTTCTTAGCAAGGCAATAAAGCCACTAAGACACAAGAGTGTTATAGAATATGAGAAAAACAACTATTAAGGAGAGCGGAGAATAACAATTAAGAAGATTGAAGGAAACAATTGACATTGCATTTAAATTTTTGAAGATCAAAGCTGACTTGAAAGCAAGAAGCTGAAAAAGAGTTCCACAAGCAAGAAGTGCGATAGAAGAAACTATTAGCATAGAAATTATGGTTACATCTAGCCATTTCAACTGTAAAATGATGAGACCTGGTTGCCAATCTATAACTATGCTTAAATTCATAAAATCTAGGCACCATCGAGAAAAGTTTGTCAGAACAATTACCATGAAAGTATTTATAGAAAAGGCACAGGGAAGCTACATTACGCCAGTGGGAAAGTGACTGAAGCTGAGATATGCCAATAGAAGAAACCATTAGCATAGAACTTACAATTACATTTAACCCTTCCTACTATAAAATGATGAGACCTTGTTGCCAATCTAATGCTGTGCTTAAATTCATAAAGTCTAGGTACCATAGAGAAAAGTTTATCAGAACAATTACCATGAATGTATTTATAGAAAAGGCACAAAGAAGCTAAGTTACAGCAATAGGAAAGGGACTGAAGTCAAGATGCCAGGTCAAAACCAATAACATTGCAGATTCTTCTTTGGGTTTTATCAAGAATTTTTAAATATATTAGCAAGAGCACCAGACCAGATGTGGTAGCAATATTCAAAGCAAGGACAAATGATAGAGTTATAAATATAAATTCTGGTGATAAAATTTGTCTAGTATGACACAGTGAACCAACATCTTTAGCTGCAGACTTAACAATTGATTCAATATACACTTTCCACTTCATGTCAGCTAAAAATGTCTGAGAATGTGCAGTCTTATGGAGGTTAGCATCAGCTATGCTGATGGAAGGTAAAAAGGGTTCTCTCAGATGATTAAAAGGAGAGTTTGATTTTTTGAGACATTAAAATTAATAAGCCACTCCTTGCCCCATTTAAGACTCCAGATACAGAATTTTATTTCTATTAGGTTGGTGCAAAAATAATGACGTAATAATGTCGTTTTTTGACGTATTTTTAAACGTCAAAAACGACATTATTACGTCATTATTTTTGCACCAACCTAATATCAATGACTGCTTTGATTGTATATACATTAATATGACGACAAAAACAATTTTACAATAAAGGAAACTATGTCTATGTGTTGCAGTTACATATAATTTACCTGGAGTACTTTTATTCAGTAAAAGGAAACAGAAAATTGGCTCTTCTGAATGCTAAAGCCATTAATTTTACCTTGAGTACTTTTATTCAGTAAGAGAAAGCAGAAAATTGGCTCCTCTGAATGCTAAAGCCATTAATTTTACCAAACATGCAACACTGCCACCATATTTGTCTTGGAGCAACCCATTCCTCACTTTACTGTCTCGACAGAGTTCAAAAGCATTTACGTAGCCTTGTGGTTAATGAAATATTTTCCACACTACAACACCTTTCAACATTGCTTGCCTCTTGCTGCTCTATCACTATATTTATAGCAGATGTTCAGACAAGCTGCATTCCTTAAATCCAGCAGTCCAGACCTTTACAGCTAGAACTCACCATGCCATGTACACAGTCAACATTTTCTTCTTATTTCCATTCAGCTTCTTCTTCAGAAATGTTAAATTGTGGAACAAACTCCCAAAATGATGCTTACTTGGTCACTACTATCTTAACCTTTTCAAGTCTAGGGTTAATCATTACTATATATATTACTCATAATAATCATTACTATATATATATATATATATATATATAATCATCACTATATATATTACTCATAATCATTACTATATATATATATATATTATTCATAATAATCATTACTATATATATAATCATTACTCTATATATTACTCATAATAATCATTACCATATATATAATCATTAAATAATCATTACTATATATATAATCATTACCATATATAAAATCATTACTCTATATATTACTCATAATAATCATTACTATATATATATATATATATATATATATATAATCATTACTATATATATTACTCATAATAATCATTGCTATATATATATATATATATATATAATCATTACTATATATATTACTCATAATAATCATTGCTATATATATATATATATATAATCATTGCTATATATATATATATATATATAATCATTACTATATATATATTACTCATAATAATCATTGCTATATATATATATATATATAATCATTACCATATATATAATCATTACTCTATATATTCCTTATAATAATCATTACCATATATATATATATATATATAATCATTACTATATATATTACTCATAATAATCATTGCTATATATATATATATATAATCATTACTATATATATTACTCATAATAATCATTGCTATGTATATATATATATAATCACTATATATATTACTCATAATCATTACTATATATATATATATATATATATATATTACTCATAATAATCATTACTATATATATAATCTTTTACTCTATATATTACTCATAATAATCATTACTATATAATCATTACCATATATATAATCATTAAATAATCATTACTATATATATTACTCATAATAATCATTACTATATATATATATATATATAAATCATTACTATATATATTACTCATAATAATCATTGCTATATATATATATATATATATATATATATATATATATATAATCATCACTGTATATATTACTCATAATCATTACTATATATATATATATATATATATATATTTACTCATAATAATCATTACTATATATATAATCATTACCATATATATAATCATTACTCTATATATTACTCATAATATAATAATCATTACCATATATATATATATATATCATTACTATTTTGTTTTATTTTCTACATTGTCAAGCATGATAATTTTGCACTGATTATATCAGGTTGTTTCAATCAGTTCTGATTTTGTACTGATTGCATCATTACATTCCAGATGGTCCCAATTTTCCATTATGGAAGAATTAAGAAGTAAAGCTTTAGAAAAGAAAAAATGCAATCATAATTGATAAAATAACTCAAAACACTACAGTATACAAAACATTTCAGGTTTGGTTTGTTTTATGGCATATCAACTTCAATGGATTATTTAATGCCAACAAAATTTTTATTCCTGGTCATATTTTTGTTTAAAAAATGTATTGCTAGTAATATTTTTTTTTCAAAAAATGTATTGCTGGTAATTATTATTTTTTTTTTCAATATATGTGTTGCTGGAAATAATGTATTACTGGTAATGAATTTTTTACAAAGTATTGCTGGTATTAAAACCTATTTTTACACTTTCATAGTGTTTTGACCAGAGTTTGGAGGTTAACTATTTGCCCATAGCTGAAACCCTAACCGGTGCTACCACTCCGAGTCAGGGTGGACCTGGGAACACCAGCAATTAAGAGGTGGTTCCACACTCATCATAACCCTCTGATCAGAGGCCTTGCTGTTGGACGTAGTTTATAGTCTTACCAAGGATGCAGATGTAGTTTATCATCCTACCCAGGACGACAAAACATTTCAATTAACATAATAAATTCAATAAATCCTTATCAATGTCTCTGTTTTTTTCTTCCTTTAGCTTAATAAATTTTAAAATTAAAATTAAATTAAAAAGATTTCATTGGTTGCAGTTAAATATTTTATGACCTGAAATAAGAAAAACATACATCCAATGAGTAAAAAGTATCATTTAATTACGTTTTAATTATTTCTTGTTTATATTTTTAATATAGTAGAAGAAATGAAATTATCAATTCTAAGTTTCTGTTGGTTCCAATATAGTTGGAACGACTGCTAAAATATGCCCCTCCTCAAATTTCTATACAAAATGTATAAATGCATGCTGGGATTTCTTCCTAACCAATAAGATAGTCCATGTCTCGGCCTCATCTGCCACATTTCTATTCTTTCTTGTCTTGAAATCATAATACTGCAATAATTTGTCTGTATCCCTTTTGTGAGTTAATACCAATCTCACATTTTGAACTTTTTGCCTTATTACTTTTGCTTTGTGTACTTTTGTCTTGCATATATTGTTTTATTAGTATCATTTTTGCTATGCTTGTTTTTCCTTTTCCTTGTAGCATGATAATGGGTATGTCCCATTTTCGTTGTAGCATGATAATGGCTATGTCCCATTTTTGTTGTAGCATGATAATGGCTATGTCCCCGTTCACATAAATACAGTTATAAATACTGTATGTTGGTCTGCAGTTGGAGATCCGTTTCCAGCTCTGCTGGTCAAACTCTTTGCCTCTGGACAGAGAGGATCCCCAGACAAGGCTATGTCAAAGGGCAGAGTCTCGTCTTGGGAAACAGCTACCTGACTCCATTTTATATGGAGTCTATGGGGAATTTTTGGCCAATCCTATGGACTCGGATTCACCCACATTAAATTCAGCCTTGTGCCACATCTGACCGCATGGAGCAGTTGGTAGATATCATGCAGTTGGAGATTCATTGTGGAATTCATTTGACACTTATAGCAGTTGACACGCTGCTGGTGAATCTTATATGTGTTGTTCTTGTCCTAAGTATTATTATTCATTACCAAACTTCATGTGATTATTCTCTTCAGTAACCTTCCCTAGGTTACAACACTTTTTATTGCAAACATTTTCAATTCTGTTTGTTGAACATTTCTTCCAATTACATTTAACTGTGGCCAATTAATCTATAGTTTAATAAAAGCCTATACAATGAAAACAAATTATATTCATAAATTTATTGTTCATATATGGTTAAGTATAATATAATTTTAAACATAAAAATTACCAGTTTTTAGATTCTAGTTGTTTTGGTCCTCCATACTTAATTCAGTTTTACACGGTTTAAAAAAAAAAGTGGGAGTGATAGTAGGAGACTAGTGTTTGTGACTTATGACCTTGATGACAACTCATGAACTACTTGTGACTTATGACTTTGATGACAGCTCATGGACTACCATGAGTAAATAAACATTATTTTTGCTATGTTTTAAGAAAAAAGTAAGTATTACTTTTACAAAATCCAATTAAATAATCTTAAATTTACTAATTTACTTTTAAACAAATCTTTAGGATAAATATTTTATTTTCAAGAGATTTTTAAATGTTTTCATTTTTTTTGCCGATAATAGAGGTTCCATGAGTGATGAGTGAACATAACAATGTTTTTAAAAATGTCTACAAACCTCATTTGACTAAAATTATTTTAACATTTTTTTTTCCGATTAGCTTTAGTCTGTTACCTTTCAAATAAAACCAAAATTTAGCTACAAACATGATGTTTAAATCATTTAAAATGGATTTTAATTTTTTGTTTTTTGCACCAATATTCAGAGGACTTAAACTTGGTTACTTATTTTACTGCATCATTTTACTTACAATTATTGCCACATGACACAAACAATAGTCAGTGCATTATCTAAACAAATTAACTGTACATAATCAACAATGCCTTATTATAGCCATTAGTCAATTATATTACAAGTCAAGAATCCTTTATCCAAAACTAGCAGCATGGCCCAGCATTGCCCGTGCTTGATTAAAAAATTGTACGACTCATACAGCAATCACTATCAGTTGACTTAGAATATTTTTGCCCTTCCTTGCCTTTAAAGGAGTGCCCTTTGTTGTTCCTGCATGCCTTACTTCTTGCCTATCTCACGCTGCAAATTTTTTCTAAGCTCTATACTAAACATTAAATCTGTTATGAAAAAAGAACTAAACAAAATGAACACAAAACGATCAGCTTTAAAAAGGACTCGTACTGGAAAAACCGAATGAAAAAAGAATGTTAACAACAAATACTTTTTCACACCCAACCCAGTTCTGGAATCAGAATCAACGTTGAGTTTAAGCAAGCGAATGAGCCAATTGGAGTAAAGTGCCATGCAAATTTAAATTTTTCCCACTTGTGACGAATGCAGCTATCGATTTTTTTTGCATGTTAGCATGCTAGTTAACATTCGTGTCAGCGAGCTGTTGGCTCTCATGCTGGCCAATAGAATCTTCCTGCCTATTCGTGGCAGCCAGCTATTGGCTCTCACTCTGGCCAGTACAAAATGGCTGCAAACTACATGAAAACTGCCATAGAAGCATGAAAAGATTGATTATTTCCACTATCGATGGGAGTTGGGAAATGCAAAGTCAGTCTTGGCCTTCCTGCTAACTCGGAGCATGTGCATGTAAGTTTTGGTGCAAATCCGTCGAAAATTGCAGCCGTGCATTCATTACACCACACACACACACACAGACATACTGCCTTTTATAGATAGAGATTCTTAAGATTGGAAATACTTTGATTTTCAGATCTATATTTGTATATAGTATCTATAAAATGGGATGGCTTTGGAATGGAACCCAAGCATAAACACAATATCCCTTGGCATTTCATAACACAATTGATACATTTTTTTTTTTTTTTTAAGCATTTCACCCCAAGCAAGGTGGGAAGCCACTAGGACGCCATTCTAATGGAGGGAAGTGAAGGATCTCTGTGGTGATTAATAGAGAGCAGTTTTGTTTTAGAAGCGTTGAAGTTGACATATACACTGAAGGTAGTTTTATATAAATTTGTGTACATAAATTTACAGGTAACATGATCACTACTTACAAGAAAATACATAAATACAGGACTTTTTGACATTTTGAATAATATCTTCACTGAGTATGAAACACGTGGGAAGTAATCCATGAACAAAGGTGTTGCTGTGACAATCGCTAACAAAAAAAGCGCCAACATGGACTATGTAGCTGGGATCAGGAACCACCACTCAGGACAGATGAGGTCACTTACGACAGCTGCACATCACGTAGGAACCTTCCCAGTGCTTTCTGGAATTTTCCATTATGTGGCAAGTCAAGTTGGCACCTGAAAAACTCTCAGATTTGGGAATTTCGGATAAATGGATCAAACAGTTATCTGCCATGCATGATGCATGCTTAGGCAATCATGTATCTTTTGATACATGACTGACGAGGCAGATTTTTTCCCCACAGTAGGTTGGCATTTCTTTCTGTGGTAGACCAGTTGCCATCCAAGGCTATAGAACCCGGTCTGTCCAGCTATTTGCTCATAGCTGAGGAGAGAAGAAGAGGATTCATACCTTTCCCAAGGGTATTAGCACGTAAGTGAATGTAATGTATTCAACTGGAATTTGAACTCAGCTCTATGAATTCTTCAATCTGAGACACTAACCATTACTCCACCAGATAAAGGATACTCAACCTGTATTGCTAACTAGTAATCATTTTAAGTAATGGGTTATTCAAAATAAGTGCTGCATAATTTGTTGCATTTACTTTTTAATAAGACTGTTGGTAACTAAAATTAACAGCTTACAAATAACTTTTTTTTTTTTTATATGTTAAGTCCCACTGTAGACTTGTACAACAAAATATGATAAAGATTATATGAATATTACCTCCAAAGATTTGCTTTAAAAAAAAAAAAAAAGAAAAAAAAAAGGGACCATCATGGAAAAAATGCACAAAACATCATTAAAACAAAATTTTATCTTCAAAATTTTTGTTATTATTAGGAGGAAAAGTCAAAGAACAATCTGTCTATATTTCTGAGATGAGGTATTATATACATTATTTACATTATTCAGACTATTGTCCTCATCTTTGTTGCCATATTTATTACAATGTTTCGGCCATTGTACATTCTGGCCTTCTTCAGGTGGTTGTCGAACTGAACCCTTTATTTCGCTCACCGGGGTAGACTGTTCTACTTCCACGTGCCATGTTCAATGGATGTCAGTTATCAGTTATCTCCTGTAAATTTCTCTCTGAAAGTTCTCCACTGCCTTAACCGGGTATTGAACTCACAATCTTTGGGTCCTGTCACTGGATCTAATCAAAGACCGAAACGTAATAAATATGGCGACAAAGATGAGGACAATAGTCCGAATAATGTAAATAATGAACTTTTTTTATATAATTTTTTTTAAATCTTTTTTAGAAGCTTGGAAATTTTAGTTAAAAGTCTTGTTTTTCTTTGTCCTGTGTTTAAAGCACTTTTTGCTGTGAAAAATTCCCTGATTTGGAAAGTCTTGCAAAAATCAGATAATTGTCAGATTTTAAATAAACTTTCAGGACTTATTCAGAAATAAATTTAATTATTTTTTTAAAGATATCCTTTTTAGAAAATCTATTTTTTATATCTGTTACAGCCCACTAAATTAATTTTGTAATTTTTTTTTTTTTGTATTGCTTTAGTTTGTATTTGTTATAAGAATAAGTCCTTGTGAATTTAAATCATAAAACTTTTTGGGTCAAACAAGACTTCAAGTTGCAGAAAATCTTCTCTGAATTGTAAAAATAAAAAATGCAATAAAAATAAGACAATTTTTTTCTTTTTATTAGAAAAGCTTTTCATTACTTTTATAAATAAAATATAGACACTATTGTTTGAAAAAAAAAATTTTCAATGAATAATCAATTTTTACTAGAATATTAATTTAAAATAAATTTGAATTAAGCTATAAACTTTTAAAATTCTGTATTAATTTTTTAGCAATCAAGTAATACTGTAATTAAATTAAAATTGTATTTACTAATCATAAATGGAAAAGCTGATTACGAGTCAACAACACCCAGTATTTTAAAAAGAATTTAAATATTTTTCTGTGTGTATGAACATGTCAAATTTTGCAAGTACAGGCATCCATACATTACATTATCAGGAAATAAGAGAGATACATATAGTAAATTTAAAATGTATTGGTAATTTTCTAACATTTCCTCAATGAGTGTCTTCCTCGATAAGGCTAAAGCAATGTACAAAAAATTCAATAAAATATCAAAATATTTTCTTAAATGTTAAAAAAGATTATTGGGTGGTTATAAAAATTATATACATATATAAATTATATATATGTTGCACTACTCAATTTATTTTTCAGGTATGTCCTTTTATTTAAATTTACCAAACATCAAACTGTTAACAAATCACACAACACGTCAGAAAATATCCCGTCTATATGAAAAAAGATGTTTTCCTGCAATTTAAAGTGAACTAAGTGTTTCAATTCAGATTAATATTTAGACTTTAAAATCAGTTGCTTTTTCTTAAATAACGTATCAGAAAAGTATATTTTATTTTTTAAAGATATTTTTAATAAAAAGAAATATGTTGCATTGACAGATGTGTCAACATGGATGAATTTATAAATTACTGATAAAGAGAAGAAGAGGGAAACAATTTACAATCAGATTAAAATTTGCTTCATGGGAATATTATTAAATTTTTAATCTATTAGCTTAGAATTAAAAAAAAATAAAATTAAAACTTCAAGGATTTTTCTTTTTTAAATACATTATTTTTAAATTTAGGTATTGTTTTTTTTTTTTTTTTTTTTTGGTGGGGTGGGTGGTTCCTAGCCATAGCAGAGCTAATAATAGCAACATAGTACAGTGTAACCCGGATATAAGAGAGATTTTCTCTGGTCCCAAATTAGAGCCTGTGTTTAGTGTTAATGTATATAAAATAGACCAAACCCGGATATAAGAGACTTAATTTTCCGGTCCCGACAACTCTCTTATATCCGGGTTACACTGTACAATTTTGTAAACTTAGATTTTTGGCTATAAAAAAAAAAAAAAAAGATTCTTAAGATACTCGTGTAGCCATTAAAAAAAAAATTAATTTATAAGGCAATCGGACTGGAAGGTTTCTTTAATGGAAAAAAAAAACACCATCAGCAGAAAAATAGCGCTAAACTTGGTAATTATGTCACCCGCGGATAACGAAGCACATTTTTAAAAGTGTTTCCCTATCAATATTTGGCCCATTGGGGAACATCTAAGAAATATAGCAAATGTATGCCATCCTTGCCCTAAATTATAAGTATTTATTTATTTTTGTTTTGTAGTAAGTTTTCCACAGAAGCGCGAAATCTTTCACGTCTGCAATGAATGAAACTTGGAATCACTTAAAAAACACAGTAGAAAAAAAATAAATAAAAATAGAAAACTTACCGAACGAATTATTAAGTGATCGCCAACAAATCTTAATTAAATTATTTTTAGAATCTTAGGGGGTCAATGATTTATTTTAATTTGATGAAGTGGCCATTCAGAAAAGATCTGATGGACATTTACTTAATTTTTCAACGTTTGAAAAAAGTACACTGTAAGTGTTAGTGTTAAAATCATATATATAATATTGAAAAGTAACCTTGTTCTCATTAAGTATAAGATAAAATGTCTTGTGTGTAAGGTTTTAGTAACAGAGTAGCGAAGAAAAGCAAACAAACTTTATGTTACTAACGTCGCCTATGACAACTTATGTTTAGTTTCTCTTTTCGATTATATGGTCGACCAGAAACCGGAAGATTTGGATTTTCTTTGTCCGTACGAGCTGTTACCACCAAAGAGGTAACAAGCTCCTATTATTTGAAACATACTGTGAAAAAAAGTTACTATTTTAACCATTTTTTCTAGATGCCATATGTTGCTTTATGAAAAAATAGAATTAACGTATTTGTCGATATTAATGATGTCTATATGCGCATGCGCGATGGTGCTGTCTTTACCATGGCGTACTGAAATAAAATAAAAAATAAATGCATTTCTGTCGATGTTTCCACTAGCAAAACGAAAAAGTTCTTCGAGTAAATTTTTTATGGGTATGTTATTTATCATTTTAAATGGTTTGTGCATGCAAAAAAAAAAAAAAATCACCGACCTACTTCCCTTAATTAAAATAAAGAATATTTTTGGAAATTTTATATCCCTCAGTAGAGATGTCTATACCCAGAAATTCATACACAGATGTCCACATGGCACAGTGGATAAAGAAAGGCGTTAGTTAGATCCAGTGACAGGACCCAAAGAATGCGAGTTAAATACCCGGTTAACTTTGGAGAACTCTTTCACTGATAACTGACATCCATTAAACATGGCATTTAAACGTGGAACTAGAACAGTCCTCCCCAGTAAGCGAAATAAAGGGTTCAGTTCGACATTCCAACCACCTGAAGAAGACCGGAGCGTACAACAGCCGAAAAGTTGTAATAAATATGGTGGCAAAGACAATAGTCCGAATATGTAAATAATTTACTTCCCTACATTAAAAAAAAAAATTATATTTTTTATTTTCATAGAATATTTTCTCTCTGAGATAATGATATGTAATTTTTTATACAGTGTAACCCGGATATAAGAGACCCGGATATAAGAGAGATTTTCTCTGGTCCCAAAGTGTTCCCATACTTACCTAAACAAAATAGACCAAACCCGGATATAAGAGAAACACGGATATAAGAGACTTCTTCTCCAGTCCCGACAACTCTCTTATATCCGGGTTACACTGTATATCAAACAAGAACAATACTGGATGGGGGGAGAAAAATTTTCGTATGATGCGTTTCGCCTTTTTTAGGACTTCGTCGGACTTAACCTTGTTACGCTGGTCCGACTACGCATGCGCACGAGTGAGGGATCCTGGGAATTTTAAATTAATATCTTTTTTTATATATAATCTAGCCGATTACATTTAGGTTCTTTTTGTTGTCATCACTGTTGTTATAAGATCAAAGCACTCTCCAAACATTTTCGTCTCAGTGAATTGTTTCTCTTTTGATCAGAGGAGATAATTAGCATTATATCAAAATTTCGGTCAATCTCGTTACCGTGAGCAAGTAATGCATTTAATGTATTGCTTTGTAAAATATCCCTTTTACATTCATATAATCTTTTACTTAGATTCCTTGAGGTTTCTACGATGTATCTGGATGGCGGTATTGCTTCTGTCGGAGTCTAGGCGTTTTTGTAAACTTTACGGCGATAAGCCGCAAACAACGGGCTTTGTTGCAACTCTAAACTATCAGCTGCAATCGCTATCGTCGGTCGACCTGTTACCAATAGTTGCGTGAAAACGCAACAATAAACTAACTACAATATTTATTTTTCACCATTTTATAAATAACTATTAAAAATAAAACTTTTTGTAATGTTATAAAATAAAATAAGACATATCTCGGTTGATTTACAGGCAAATACTCAAGAGCGAGAGCCGGATGTGAACGGGACAAAGCCCCGTCACAAAATGACCATTATCTTCGTTTACAAATGTTCCCGACACACGAGTTCCGGTCGAAAAATAAATTAATAATTAAAGTGTTCTATTTTTCGTCCAATAAAAATGCTTCCCTCCTAATTATACCCGCTTCGTTTTTCGAGCCTGTTAAGCCATAAAAAAAAAACGCTATAAAAGGGGTCACACGGAAGTTCAACAGGCAGTCCACAGGTGGCCACAAAACAGACCTGTCACGGTCAGGCCGAGCGATCAGGAGCAGGGGAGCATCAACCACCGTCAACATGTGTGAACTACTATGAGAGATCGACCTAGATCCGAAGCCGGCTTATGAACTTTACCACAAGGTAGCTGTCCCAAACCGTCACGTTCCTGTTGAAATAAACCACGTAAATCTATTTCTGCTGTTGTATTTCTTTCTTGCAACCATACGCTTGTCTATAACAGTAAGGTAAAAATTCTTCAATTTTTGGCGAGACCACAAACATTCAGACTTTTTAGTGTGTATCTCTCTATTCATTGGGTGGACAATGTTTGTGGTCTCGTCTAAAATTTAAGAATGTTTGGTTTAGAGAAAGAGATGCTCTCAGCCTATTTTAGTGAATTTATGTGATACGATAACAAAGGAAAAAATGCCCAGAAAATGCATTTTTCAAAATTTATAAATACAGTGTAACCCGGATATAAGAGAAACCCGGATATAAGAGAGATTTTCTCTGGTCCCAAATTAGAGCCTGTGTTAATGTATATAAAATAGACCAAACCCGGATATAAGAGACTTCTTCTCCGGTCCCGACAACTCTCTTATATCCGGGTTACACTGTAAATCAATATCTAATTTCGTGGATAATTTGTATTTCATTTTTGTTTTCTTTTTAACGAGAAAAGGTTTTTTCGGTTCAAAAGTTTGTTTTTTTTTTTTTTGGTTTGATTTTGTAAAAAAAAATTCATCGATTTTGGCAGTACCTATGAATACAAAATTTGGTACAAGAAGACATATCTGTCTAAAAAAACAAAAACAAAAAAAAACAAAACAGATTTTGGAAATTCAATGTTAAATCATATGCAGTGTAACTCGGATATAAGAGACCCGGATATAAGATAAACCTGGATATAAGAGAGATTTTCTCTGGTCCCAAATTAGTGCCTGTGTTAATGTATATAAAATAGACCAAACCCGGATATAAGAGACTTCTTCTCCGGTCCCGACAACTCTCTTATATCCGGGTTACACTGTACAATTACACGTCTTTATGTATTTATTTAAATTTCTTGTTCTTGTTTATAATTTATGAATAAAAAATTCTTTTCATGTTTATTTCTTTACAAAATGGTAAGTAATAAATATTTCATCCTAGCTGGTTCACATTCTTATAACCTTGTAAATATAAAATTCATCTTCTAAGTAAGTAATCTAATAAGTAAATAGTGTTTGCTTTAGTATTTTTTCGTCAGTTTTTAAGAATAAAGAAAATGTATGAATCCATTTTTATATGTTTGGGTTTTATGAAAATTCTAATCATCACATTTAAAAACATTGCCGATGGAGTTGTAGTGGTGCTGTAAGAATTGTTGGCTAGGCTCACCGTGAATATAATCAAGAAGGAAAGCTGTGTTCTTGTAAAACTACACCCCACATGAATAATGCACAACACACACGAGAGAAAAATAATCAAGCCCAGTGAACATTAATAAAATATTGTAACAATGATATACAAATATCAACAATAGTATAAAGAAAGTTGCTTCCCTTTTTCCATAATAAAAAAGGGTATGTTTAGCTAATTAATGTTGAGTACAATGTTGAATGTTATTTAACTACAAAGTTCAATTGAGATCTTAGCTAAATAAAGAATAATTCCACAGTCTGTTTGTGAGTGTAGAAAGATGTAATGTTCATGAGTGATATCAATAGGAATTAGTATGATTACTCGAATGAGTAATAATTAAGAATTAAAATGTCACAAGAATATGTGCCGTGCTGTATTTTCCAAGAATTGAACTGCTACTGGCTGTTGGCTAACAGCGAGAGGGTTTTTATAGTTACGCATAGGCTCCAGTGAGCTTGGCGCCAAAAATATAGAAAGATACTAAAATACGCGATTGGTCAGGAAATGGACCAATCCGTGATTTTAGAGAAAAATTCAAATGACGTGCGATGGCAAAATTGTCATATAATAAGTATCATATATTTATGAACCAATGAAATTAAAGAAAGCGGAGGTGTGGCACAAGTAAGTGATCCCCAAAGAGTCAAAAGCGTAAGCAATGTCGAGGGAATAACTATTCTTTTCACTGATCATTGTTTTGCAAACACGAAGGTTAAACACTCCCTCATTTTACTTGCTAGCCCCCCCATCATGAGTGCTATGGGTTGGAGCTCTGTTTGACATGTTTCATTTTCCTCATTTCCAAAATATAGTCACTGTACCAACAAACTCTTCTTTCAGAAATGAAAACAAAAAATCGCTACCCGCCGTTTTTACTGTTGTGGATCTAAGAACGCTGCGTGAATATTTTAATGTTTCGCTGCAAATAAAACATGCAACACCCACAAACATAAATTTAAATAAAAATCAAATAGTAGCGATATCCATTTACGACAAAAAATAGATATGTTTGGAACAACAAATATTTTTTATATACAGAATATTACAACTTTGTTCTGTAAAGATGTGTGTGAAAGCTTGATCAGAGTATTTTTAAAGAGAAAAGTTCTTGTTGCTGGTTTGGAAATGTTTCGTATGTTTGTAATGTAGTTTGGAAAATTTCGTACGCACGTACGTGCATGTGTGAATATGTTTTCAACGTTCGACCGCAATTGGGTCGCAACGCAGTTTCCTTTAAGGTTACGTTTTCATTTTTCGAATGAAATCACGAAAAGAGAGTGTGGTACATTACATACACACAGTACATAGAAATCATGCGACAAGCGTTCATTGGTTGATCTCAAAACTAGCTTGCTGACTGGTAAATTCCGACCAATCAAATCGCCGGAACGCGAGGAATAATTTTCCCGCGCACAAGCTTCTGAGCCTACCACGTGATACACAGCCATATATAAACAAAACACGAATAAGCTCCCTCGTATAATTAAAATTTAAAAAAGCAGAAACACATATAAAAATTCCTGCATTTTCTGTGAGTTTTATTTTAACCTGAACATGCAAAAATGCCCTCAAGAAAGATTATATTCTTGTAAAAATATCACCAGATGAGTTCCTAATGATTTAAAAAGAATTATTCAAACTTACATACAAAAACATATTTAATCTGAATTTCAAATTTATTTTAAAAATGCATATGCAAACTCATACCATAGAAAAAAAATAACTCTTGCAAAGTGTGTGGTTCAGCCTTTCTACAAAGTGGAAATTTGAAAAGGCACCTGTGAATCCACACTGGAGAGAAACGATACTCTTGTGATGCTTGTGGATCAGCATTTCTACAAAGTGGAAACTTAAAAAAGACACATACGAACTCACACAGGAGAAAAACCATACCCTTGTGAAATATGTAAATCTTTGTTTTCTGACAGCTCAACATTAAAAAATACATACGAACACACATTAGAGAGAAACCATATTCATGTAATGTGTGCAGGACTGCATTTTCAGTAAATTCAGCTTTAAAAACACACACAAACGAACACATACAGGTGATAAACCATATAATTGTGAGGTGTGTGAAGCTGCATTTACTAATAGTGCCTCTGAAAACACACCTGCGAACTCACACTGGAGAGACACCATATTCTTGTAAAATATGTGGAGCTGCATTTTCAGTGAATTCAAATTTAAAAGAACATATTAGAATACATACAGGGAGAAGCTATATTCTTGTAAACGTATGTGCTGCTTTTGCAGCAAGTTCAGCTTTAAAAGGACACGTGAAAACACATACTAGAGCAAAACCCTACTCTTGTGAAATTTGTAGAGCTACATTTTCACTAGACTCAACATTAAAAAGCCACATGAGGACACCTACTGGTGATAAGCCATATTCTTGTAAAGTATGTGGATCTGCATTTTCACTAAGCAAAACTTTAAAAATGCATGTGCGAACACACACTGGGGAGAAGCCATATCCTTATGATGTACTTCTAATTTTTCCTATAAGTCATCTTTAAAAATCCATATGCGAACACATACTGGAGAAAAACCATATTCTTGTGATGTGTGTGGATCTGCATTTGCCCAATACAGTGCTGTTCGATAAAAGTGACTCACCTTATCCTTTGAATTTAGCTCAACTTCCGTTTCATCGGAGAAGAGAACATTCTTCCAGTCTTCTACGGTGAAATTTTTTGTAATAGTGAGCCCATTCAAGTCTCTTGGCTTTGTTGGCTTTGCTTATTAGCGACTTAAACTTTCGTGTACAAGATTTTATAGCCTTGTTCTAACAGCCACCGACGGACTGTTGAAGAGGCAAGACTAACACCTTGCTCTTCGCTTAGACTGGCTGCAATTTCTTGGCTAGTTATTGTCCTATTCTTCGCAACTTCTCTCTTGATTACCCTGCCAGTTCTATCATCAATCTGAATCAACCCACAACAAAGAAAAAGGCGAGAAAGGTTTTTACATATGAAAATATAGAATATTTAATTTACTAAAACACAACATAAAACATATACAAGATATAAAATTGAGGCATACAAAAACAGAAAACACAGAATTTACAGGCGAAGTGTTACGAGGGAGAAGGAAGGGGAGTCAAGTCTTTACCACTTTAAGGCTAGCGAAGTAATCTAAGTGCTAATACTGGAAATCCATAACTGTGAGTATATATTGAATAATTGGTAGTTTGGTTAATGAAAAATAGTCAAAACTCTATTTAACAGAGTTGTTCCATGTGGTTCTCTTTTAGGGTTTTTATTGGTCGGCCACTTTTCATAGAGATTCTTTCGGTTGGATATAATAATCCTTGAATCAAAAAGCCAGAGTTGATACTGGCAGAAATTTCTTTTCACCAATTGACAATGATATTCCAAAAACCTATTTTTACAGGGGCTAGCACCTAATTAGCATATTTCTAGATGTTTCACGAATCATCTAGGTTTTTCTTGAATATACTGGAATGATCTAGAATCTTCCAAACGTTCTATTTCGAATTTCTGTATTTTACAACTACTTCATGAATGAAAACTTTTTTGTATTAACAAGTAGGACTCGGTAGAATTGACTGCTGCAACATCTCAGCTGGGATACTGTGAATTTCATCCTGAATTCTAAATGGCGAAATGTTTACTTGCTCAAGGTCACTGTCTCGCAGTGTTGCCACTTGCTCATGTCTGGCAATACGCACTTCAAAAATTCCCGTTTTTTGGGGGTCACCCTATATAAAGTGAGGGTATATACAAAGATATCGAGAAGACAGATTCAGAATGTCACATATGCCAAAAAATATGGGAATTTGCAACCAAAAGAAGATATGATATCCTCTAAAAGACCAATCGGACCATGACACACATTGGGAGCAAACCTATTTGTTATAAACCAATAATGGCACCTAAGCAGAAGTCTGAAACCATCTGCTCAGTAATCCAAGCAATATTTGCAGAACAGGGAATATGTTATGGATCTGAATCAACCCACAACAAAGAAAAAGGCGAGAAAGGTTTTTAAATATAAAAATATAGAATATTTCTATTTTCGAGTTTTTACAACTAAATTTTTCTCAGCGTATATAAGTGTTAAAGTTATTTGTTTGTTTGTTTGTTTGTTTGTTTGGGTTTTATGGCATATCAACCACTGTGGGTTATTTAAGGCCAAATCCAGTTTATATATATATGCCAAATATATGAATTTTAACAAAATCTTAGAGCTGGCAACATTGTTTCAAAAACGTACAGCTAGCAACATTATTTTTTACAAAAAATGTAGAGCTGGCAACATTATGGTTAAAAAACGGATAGCTGGCAACATTATGGTTCCAAAAACGGATAGCTGGCAACATTATTTTTCCGAAAACATTATCTGGGGCCTTGCTGTTGGATGTAGTTTGTCGCCATACCCAGGACGCGGATGTAGTTTATTGTCACACCCAGGACGTGGGTAAGAGCTGGAAAAACTAGGAGTTTACTATTTGCCCATAGATGGGACCCTAACAGGTGCTACTACCCCGGGTAAAGGTGGACCTGGGAATACCAGCAATTAAGAGGTGGTTCCACGCTCCTCAAAACCTCCTGATCAGAGACCTTGCTGTTGGATGCAGTTTAACGTCATACCCAGGACCATAAAGTTATTTGTTTGTAGTTGGTTGTTAAGACAAAAAGAAATGTGATTTCTTCACGTGTATGTGTGAAAAAAGAGGCAATAGAGAAAGTGAGAAGGAAAGTGTAAGTGCCACATAAATTGAAGAGGAAGGGTGTCATCATCCTTTGACGTCTCTATGGTTACTCAGAACTCTATTAAAAATGCCTTTCTACATTACTCACCCCTTCATTGCCATCCCCAGATCCCGAATATCCAACCCTGAGTCCCGAGCCATGGTGTCTGGGAAGGTCAGCTTTCGAAAGAAGACACCCCCAGAAGGATGCCATAGAAATAAGGATGAGGTGACCTGTCTGTCTGTCTGGTGGCAGTGGCCAGCAAACTGCAATCACTTTTATTTGAGCCTAGGAGAGATTGGCCTCAGTTCTCCGTAAAGGAATAGTGTACATGTCACATAGATTGATGAGGAAGAGTGTAAATGTCACATAGCTTGGAGGGGAAGATTGTAAATGTCACATAGCTTGGAGGGGAAGAGTGTAAATGCCAAATAACTTGGTGAGAAAGAGTGTAAATGTCACATAGTTTGGTGGGGAAGAGTGTACATGTCACGTAGCTTGGTGAGGAAGAGAGTACATGTCACATAGTTCGATGAGGAAGAGTGTAAATGTCACATAGCTTGGTGGGGAAGATGGGTGAATGAGTAAGGGAATCTCTTTGAAGCCTCTGTTGTACACTATTGCCTTTTGTTACTCGTTTTGTTTCACTAGAGACTTTACTTAAATACCCTTCAAAGGGATCATGAAGCATGCTTTTATTGTTGGTGGGAACAAGCCTCATTGGTTGAAAAATGTTAAATATTTATTTTCAAAGAATGTGCCGCTCCTCCAACTCAAAAACCATTTTTTTTATCATTTGATAATTGACTATCTTAGTGTTTATATCTGTCTTTTCTCCACAAATATATATATATAAAAAAATTATATGTGACAATGGTATCCAATTCATATCGTGAATTCAGTGAACTAGCACAAACCTATGGATTCACAGTCACATCATTATCCTCATATTACTCCAAAGGCCATGGATTTATTGATATCTACAAACAATGAAGAAAATTCACATTAAATGCATACCAGTATTCTTCACAAGTTGAAAGGCAGTGGTATATTTTAACTAATTCATGAAAGTGGTTTTGAATGGCCACTCTTCTTGATCTTTCTGCATCAATGCAGGTGTCCATGAAGGCTTTATCATTGGATCCATGTTGTTCCTAATTTTCATCAATCACCTTCCTGATGTCATAAGTTCTCAACTCAGTATCAATGCTGATGATACAACTATTTACTCATGTCTGCTCATTTCGATAAGGTTAAATTGGCAGCTGATGCTAACCTTCAAGACAGTGACTTGTTGCACCTTCTTAGACTAAAAGTTTCCACTGACATGAAGTGGAACAATTATACTGAATCAATAATTAGGTCTGCTGTTAGGAATGTTGGTTCACTGTATTATAATAGATTTTTCTCTCCAGAATCTATCTTACATAATTATAAGTCTAATCATTCATCATTGATTTGAATATTGCTGTCATATATAGTCTGGTGCTCCTGCTATATATTGGTCCTGATCTGGTATCTTGGCTTCAGTCACTTTCCAACCGGAATAACGTTGCCTCACTGTGCCTTTTCTATAAATACTTTCATGGTAATTGTTCTGATGAACTTTCCTCTATGGTACCTAGACTTTATGAATTTAAGTGCAGTATTAGATTGGCAGCAAGGTCTCATCATTTTATAGTAGGAAGGGTTAAATGTAATTGTAAGTTTTATGCTAATGGTTTCTTCTATTGGCATATCTCAGCTTCACTCACTTTCCCACTGACGTAATGTAGCTTCTTTGTGCCTTTTCTATAAAGACTTTCATGGTAATTGTTCTGATGAACTTTCCTCTCTGGTACCGAGACTTTATGAATTTAAGAGCAGTATTAGATTGGAGGCAAGGTCTAATCATTTTATAGTAGGAAGGGTTAAATGTAATTGTAAGTTCTATGCTAATGGTTTCTTCTGTTATAGACAAGCGTATGGTTGCAAGAAAGAAATACGACAACAGTAGAAATAGATTTACGTGGTTTATTTCAACAGGAAGTAAGGGTTTAGGACAGCTACCTTGGTGTGGTAAAGTTCATAAGCCGGCTTTCGGATCTAGGTCGATCTCACACATGTTGACGGTGGTTGACGCTCTCCTGCTGACAGCTGCTAAACGTGACCGGTCTCCTTTGTGGCTACCTGTTGACTGCTGCTGAACTTCCCTGTGACCCCTTTTATAGCGTTTTTTATGGCTTAACAGGCTGGAGAAACGAAGCGAGTATAATTAGGAGGGAAGCATTTTTATTGGACGAAAAATAGAGCACTTTAATTATTATTTTATTTTTCGACCGGAACACGTGTGTCGGAAACATTTGTAAAGAAAGTTAATGGTCATTTTGTGACGGGGCTTTGTCCCGTTCACATCCGGTTCTCGTTCTTGAGTATTTGCCTGTAAATCAGCCGAGATATGTCATTTTATTTTATAACATTCTATTGGAATATCTCAGCTTCAATCACTTTCCCACTGACGTAATGTAGCTTCCCTGTGACTTTTCTATAAATACATTCATGGTAATTGTTCTAATGAACTTTTCTCTATGATACCTAGACTTTATGGATTTAAGCGCAGTATTAGATTGGCTCATCATTTTACAGTTGAAATGGCTAGGTGGAACCATAAGTCTGCATTGAGGCACTGGAGAGTGTTTGGCATCAGCTGAACTACCAACATGTATCGTGTCACGGGTGGTGTGCATATTAAATCTTTATAAAATCTACATCCTTTGAATATCTTGTTTAGATTTTGAGAAATAATTCTTTTATCGTTCAATATGCATCCTATTTAATTTTGTTTGCTTGGGACATTTAGTTAATCAGATATTCACATTTTAAATTGTGTCAATTTTTTTTTTTTTGGAACACCCTGTATATTAAACTCGTTAATTCAGTCTAGCAGCTTTCTTAGTCTTTAACTGATTCTTTTAAAAGTTAAAAAAAAAGAACAGGTGATGATTTTATGATGGAAGCAGTATGAAAGAGGAACAGTAAGAAAACTAAATGTCTGTACTGTTTATAATATGACTCCTGGCCATAACCAGGGCCGGCATGTACTACCTCCTGAACCGGTGCTTTGTGACCCTTGCTACCTTATAAACATTTACCTTTTCTACCTACATTTATATATGTTACAAATTAAACTAAGCAGAACTATTACAAAATTAAAAATCTTTGTGGATATGGTGTCATGTTGTGTTCTTTTTTTTTTACATCCAAATCTGTGAATTTGTTTTGCTCATGTCACGTCTAAAAAAACTATAATTAAATTTATCTATAATGTTGAATGTGTTAAAATTATTAAACTTTTTAACAAGAAAAATCTCAAGTTGATGTTAAAAACTGACGCAAAACATTGTTGATTTATTTAAGATGGAATGATCTATTATAACATGTCTCTAATTTGTATTTAGATACTTTTTTCTTTATTTTCAATTTTCCTAGTCGAATTGTTCAACTATATTGCATATGATTCATTACAGTTCATAATTAGGTTACAATAAAATTTGTATTTTAAATGAATATTACCTTAAGAAAATTAAGATACAATGGAGTTGTACCATAAATTTGGAGGTAGGGACACAAGACCCTTGCACTGGCCTTGGCTATAACCACCCGTGCTTACGCTGATCACCAAATATATCACTCATGTCTAGGTTTTGAATATCATACAACTGCTATACATTAGTGAAGGTAACTTGTGTATGGTGCAATCAATTTTGCTCATTTACTTCACCAGGGCGTGTTGTTTAGTGAATTTAGTTTGTTGTGTACCCATAAGAAAATCACAAGGCTTTGTTGATCTGGGTTAGATGTTGATCATTGTTTCTTCAATGTTGGGTGATCCTGTTAAAAAAGAGTCTAAACATGCCAACAGAAGAAACAATGTTGTAGAAAAATTATCAACAATTAGAGCTGGAATCTAAAATTGTGCAACAGCTATGGGGCTGTTTCATCCTAATAATTCCTTTTCTACCCTTGAGGCACTGAGAGACATCTATTTGTTAAGTAATACTGGTGGTGCTAACATCTTAGCAGTGATTTACTATTATGATTGGTTTTCTTTTATGCACAATGTCTAACGTAAAAGCCCTGCCGCTGGCAGCTATGTCCTGTCTCCCCGGTGGTTCTGGCCGCTAAAAGAAAACCACCTGGTCCTCCTCCGGTGAGCTGAAGGAATCACCACTATTCGCCACGTTGTGAGTTTTTGATCCGAACAGCAGTGTCCCGATCCTTCAGAACGGTCCGGTGGTAAAGGATGAAATGGCTGGGTTCTACACTGAAAGGAATCGCTATTCGTGCAGAAAACGTTCTTGTTGTAACCGCAAGGACATAAAAAAATAAGCAACACTTTCAGTTCCTGTACAAGTGCCTTTTAAGGCTACTGCTTTTATGTCACTACCAAAGAAATTGCACGAATACAAAGTGTCCTAACGAGATTCACTCGTTTGCGTCGGAAAGTCACAGAGAGAGAAAAACGATTATTATGCTGATAGGAATTCAGCTGATCTAAGGGAGGTAATTCGTAGATCTTCGTCTGCACCCTATGATATAACAGTCTGCTTTCTCACAGCTTTGTTGACAAAGTTATCTGGATTCGTACGGGTTCTATTTCTATCTCTTGGTTCGGATCGGTCTTCTTGACACAGGATAACCAACTGACCAGATCAGAAAGATCCACCAAGCCGTTTTCTGCCGCGTTCTCTCCACATTCTGTTTAACTCAAGCGTGCAGGCTGCTTATATAGAGTGGGGCGGAGCTAAACAATTTTTAGGCACCGCCCACGAATTTTAATATGCAAATCGCCTTGACCACCATGTGTTTCCACCTAATCTCCGAATGTCTGCGGGCAAACAGTTCTCAAGTGGTACTAAAAATGAATTTGGATTCCCTGCTGGGTTTTCTGAAGATATCATCTACTTAAGCCTTGCGAAAAGCACTTATCTCGTCTAAGGACTTTGGCTGGATTTCGCCCTGCAGACCACCCAAAAATCCAATTCACCATTTATCACAAGCTTTACTTAACGAACCCGTCCATTAATCACTCTGAAGTTAATTCACTTAATTAAACAATAACTCAACCCCAGAAACAATTAAAAAAAAGAACTTATTTCTGGAATTACCCTGGAATCCTTTCTACCCAACTAATTAATACCTTCATCCCAATCCTTTAGAACTGTTGATTAATAAACCCACCTGGTGGCGGGGGGGGGGATTTCTCTCTCTCTCTCTCTCTCTCTCTGTCCCAAATGTTTGAACGGGGCATGCTGGTTTTTGCTGGGCAACTTCTCTCTTTTTAACTCCAACACCGATTCATGCACATGTGTACTTCATTTATACAGACTTCCATCCAAGACCTAGACAAAATTAATTAACTTCTCAAACCTTCTTGTTAAATGACCCAGATGGTTTACAGTTTTGGGCCTGGATTTTTAAATGTCCAAAATTTACATGGAAATTAACGTGAATAAAACAAATTTGAACTCTTGGCAAATATATTAGTTATGTCACGACAACGTCTTTGGGGTTATGGAGTTAGGCTGGGGGTGTTAGTTATGTTGAATCTTACTAAAAGGTCACTTAATTTGAGTCTAAACTCTTCTGAGTCCCTCCTTCTAAGTATTGTATGGGTTTAAATTAATACTTTTAAACCAGATTTTTCTTCCATCCAACTCCAATCTGATTAACCACTCTCTTATATTTTCTCCTATTTCTACTCCTTCACTCAGCATTATTATTGTTATACCATAATACCTATTCTATTGTAATAGACTCTCCCACAGATAATAAGTAGTAGTAGCAGTTGCCAGTTGGGCTCAGTGGTGTTGAGCGAGTCAGTCGATATCGGACATTGAAGTACCAACCATCACAACTAGATTGCTGCGTCATTAACTCTTATTTCAAGTTCCTAACGTTTTTGTACGTCGAACCTAATTTAGGACGACTTATTGAAATACAAGCCTCCACTGTGAAAACTACTCCACAACAATTATGTCTCTCAATACCTCAAGTTACTAACCACTTTCCAGGCACTAGTATGACTCAACTAGGGCTACTGCTCTCTTACACTGTTCTACACATTTGTATGTGCGATAATGCTTTTCTATCTGACAGATCACCAGCATTTCTAAGCTTAAATCACTTATGCTTTTGGCCAAGAAAACTGCATATATGTTGTAACCTAAAAAAAGGTTACTGAATAAAAATAACCAAAACAAAGAAATGGAATGATAATATTTATGACAGAAACAACATACAACATTCACCTGCAGCATATAGTATGTAATCAACTGCTAAAAGTAAATCAGGGTGAATCCCAAGTGGAAGACAACATACAGTATATACAACTGTATTTATAGGAATTGGGATACACCCATTATCATCCATAGGGTACATTATATCACTATTAATAATAAGCAGGAAGAGATTGGGAACAGTGAGGAGGAAAAAGGTAGAGGGAAATAAAGAGTATGTAGGAGGATGAGTAGGAGGTAAGAAAGCTATAGTAAAAAGAAAATCAAGTAAATGGCCATTTACAACTTGTCCTGTTTTGCTAGCAAAAAATATTACATATTTGAATGAAACTCAACTAAATCGATATCTTTATGTGGATCAGATTAAACATGTTAAGCAAATTGATTTTTGTACTTCATGACTGAATCCAAGTTGAAAAAGAACAGGTGATCATTTGAAATCTCATCTACACTTAATGTTTTTTTGTGAATATGGCAATAAAGATGAGGACAACAGTTCAAATGATGTAAATAGTGTAAATAATATATTGTTATTGAATATGTGATAAAAGAGAAAGTCCCACTGGTTCAAAGTGAGCTAGTAAATTATTTTTGAAAAAGATGCACAGAATTCAGCTTTTAAACAATTCTTCGAAATTAAGAAGGGTGAGCCATACTTTTGGCCTGTAATGTACAGTGCTGTTCGATAAAAGTGACTCGCCTTATCCTTTGAATTTAGCTCAATTTTCATTTCATCAGAAAAGAGAACATTCTTTCAGTCTTCTACGGTGAAATTTTTGTAATAGTGAGCCCATTCAAGTCTCTTGCCTTGTTGGCTTTGATTATTAGCAGTTTAAACCTTCCTGTACAAGATTTGTAGCCTTGTTCTAACAAGATTTGTAACCTTGTTCTGACAGACTGTTAAAGAGGCAAGTCTAACACCTTGCGCTTTGCTTAGACTGGCTGCAATTTCTTGGCTAGTTATAGTCCTATTCTTTGCAACTTCTCTCTTGATTACTCTGCCAGTTCTATCATCAATCTTTTTCTTTCGTCCCCTTGTTTCCTTCCTTGGAGCAGGATAGGCATCATTATGTTCCCTAAGCACTTGAGAGGTGATTGTGAGGTTATAGCAATTTCTGCAATTTCTCTCGTAGACTTGCCTGCTTTTGAGAGGGCAATAATAGATGACTTAAGTGGTTCTGATGCATGTTTGTACCCTTTCATCTGGTTAGTGACTTGAGTGGCTATTTCAAGCTGTTTTTATATTGTATGAGGCATTCTGGAATATTCTGGAATACTCTCAATTTAATTTAAGCTGTTCTAGAACTCTCTAGAATATTGTTCTGAGTGTATTGTAAAATAGTTTTCAATATTTTGTCAAAAGCTCTTTAAATTTACCAGTTTAATCATTAGAATGCGATATCTGAGTCACTTTTTTTGCACAGTGTTTTTTCCTGAATCTCATTTATATCCAAATTTATAATTATCAATAGAATACCTTAGGGTGAATAAACTTTTTTCCTAGGTGGTCAAGAAAGGGTCCTTATACTAGTAAGATTAAAAATTATTTTCATCCCAAAAACAATAGACAAAAAATATTTTGAGTAAAAAAATTCAGGTGAGTCACTTTTATCGAACAGCACTGTGTGTGAACACATGTATGTATTAAGATGAAACAAACAGTGAATTCAGATAATAATTAACATTTATTTTGACACAGGCTTCTTTGAAATTTTATACATCCACAAGTTTTCAAAATAAAATGAATAAATAAAATGAATATATAAATTTATACCCATCAAAGGATCCAAATATTTTAGAAAAACCTTGAGGTTTCATTTCATGAGACTATATGAAGTACAGTTTCAGTGACTATCAAAGCATTAGCAAAAAAAAAATATTTAAACGAACTCAATGCAATTAAATAGTTTTAATATCTTGAAAAATATTCAAGATATAAATTCCCAATTAGAAACAGAAAAACTTGAAGATAATGCAGTCATAAAACCTGTAACCAATATAAAACATAAGAAGCCACAAGGACAAAAAATAAATTTGCAAACAATGCAAATTCATAAACTGATCAATATGAATTTCCCTTTCTGACTCGAACCAAAAAAAAAAAATACAGATTGATACACATGACTAGAACAGATTTTTTTACGAGCCACAAGACATAAACAAAAAATTAAGAACATGTTTTTGCTTCAGAGTGTCGTTTTCTGTGTCTTGTTAAATGTGAAATGTTTGCAAATGATGATCTGCACATGTTGCAAGAATAGGGTTTTTCTACAGTGTGCGTTAGCATATGCTTATTCAAACTTGATATTTGTGCAAATGCAAATCCACAAATGTCACAAGAATAGGGTTTCTCTCCAGTATGTGTCCGCATGTGTCTTTTAAACTGTCCATGATTTGAACATGCAGATCCACACACTTCACAAGAATATGGCTTTTCTCCTGTGTGTATTCTCATGTGCTCTTTCAAACTTGATTTTGATGTAAAAGCAGATCCACACACTTCACAAGAATATGGTTTCTCTCCAGTGTGTATTTTCATGTGTCGTTTAAAATTCGAAGACTGTGAAAATGCAGTTCCACACACCTCACAAGAATATGGTTTTTCTCCAGTGTGTGTACGTACATGGATTCTTAAATGTGAAATATGTGAAAATGCAGATTTACAAACTTCACAAGTATAAGGCTTTTCTCCGGTGTGTGTACGCATATGGATATTCAATCCTGAACTTTCTGTAAATGCAGTTCCACACACTTTACAGGAATAGGGTTTTTCCCCCGTGTGTGTTCGCAGATGTCTTTTCAAAGTAGAATTCCTTGAAAATGCATATCCACATACGTCACAAGAATATGGTTTCTTTTCAGCATGAGTTTCCATCTCTAGCCTCAAAGATAAATTTATTGATGTTGATTTTAAATTTTTTTACTGAAATATGGTTTCTTTGCAGTAAATCATGTTTACTTGTGTTTTCTAAACTTTGAATTCAATAACAAAACAGATTCAAAGACATTACAATTCTTCAATCCAGTTCAATTAAGATTTTTAACATCTAGTGTGCAGTTTTAGCAAAATTGCACAAACTTTTTTCCTCTGGAGTTTGTAAATGTTTTTAATACAGACTTTCATTAAGTACACAACATATTTGCTCTTCAGAAATATCTGCTCTTTAAAAATTTTCCTTGGAAAAGCCTCAAAATGAAAATGTTCAAATCTGGTGTGTATATAAATTAAATCCATTTAACATTATAGTGTTCTCATATGTTATTTACATAGACTTTAAAAAAATCTGCTTCTTGAACTGCTCTTCGGTAATTTTCAAAACAAAAAAATGTTCAGTGATTCTAATATTCAAATCTGATTTGTATATAAATAAATGTCCATTGAATATTATGATGTTCTCATATATTCTTTAACTTCATTTGTTGGGACAGGAATTCTGTGAATGGAAAGGAGATATCATTACATATTAAAATATGTTATATATTATTTGTATAATTTTAATTCAATAATATAAAAATACTTATCATTTTTGCCCAAAGACCATAAAAGCTGTATTTACAATGACTTTAAAACGATAAAACTTTCTGATTTTTTTCAGGAATATAAAATTTTCTGGCAATGTTTAACCTTCAAGCCAGAAAAATTTTGAAATATACATTTGGTTGGGTTTATTTTACAGCATATCAACCTCAATGGGTTATTTAATGCTGACAAAATTTTTATTGCCAGTAATATTTTTTTGTTTTCAAAAATGTATTTCTGGTAATATTGTTTTTGTCAAAAAAATCTATTTCTGGTAATATTTTTCCTCAAAAATGTATTACTGGCAATATCTTTTTTTTTTTCAAAAATGTATTGTTGGTAATATCTTTTTTTTTTCAAAAATGTATGGCTGGTAATAATTTTTTTTAGAAAGTATTTCTGGTATTAAAACCTATTTTTACACTTTCATAGTGTTTTGATCCCAGTTTGGGGGTTAACTATTTACCCATAGCTGGGACCCTACCAGGTGCTACCACCTGGGGTCAGGGTGTACCTGGAAACAGGAGTAATTAAGAGGTGGTTCCAATCTCCTCAAAAGCTTCTTGCTGTTGGAAATAATTTATCGACTTACCCAGGACATGGATGTAGTTTATCATACCCATGACGCTTTGAAATATATGACTCTCCTTACAATGTCACTAAATAAGTAGAGGTCATCAACTTTGGTTGGCTTGAGATACCCAGTGATTGATTTGAAAAGCGTTTAAGGTAGGGTTGATTTTCTTTGCATGTGATTATCTGCACCACACTACTGAGAGGATGTGGATTGTACAGACATGGGCACACCATTTGGTGTCAGTCAGCATCTTTAAGATGTTGTTTCTTGATTTGACCTTGGCTTTAGTCTTTGTAATGTGGTCTTTGGGTGTAAGTGACCAGTCCAGAGTGACCCCAAGGTAGATAGGCTTGGGAGTGTGCTCTCAGTTGATCTTGGGCTGATTGTTAGCTCCTTTTTTTCTGTAAGTGGAAGGCACTGATTTGAGTCTTGTCAGCATTGGCTAAAAGGTGGTTGACAGTGTAGTATGGGATAAGGCTGGTGAGTGAAGTGAACTTCCTCAAAAGATTACTGTATACACTTTTGACTACCTCGGACATGTTTATTTACAAGATCACAAAAACATGCGACTCGAGTACAATTTAATACATTCAAGTACATTATATATTATTTACCTTTTATGAAGAAATAAATTTGAAAAAAATCTTTTTATTCAAAAATTTATAAAAGCTTACAAAATAATTAAAATGTGTAAACCAACTGCAATGCAATATTCATTTTATAAATAACTATGAAAACAAGTTTTTTATTCAATCCAATGAATAATGTTTAACATCTTTGTTGTCATTTCTCAAGAATAAAGAAAATGTATAAATCCATTTTCATATGTTTGGGTTTTCATAAAATTCTAATCATCAATTTTTAAAAACAATAAACATGGTTGAGGGAGTCAAAAGTGTATACAATAGTAGTGGTGTTAAGGGAATAACCATCCTTTTGGTGTGCTGTTTTTTTGCAGGCCCAAGTGTTAAACATTGCCAATTTTTTCATACATTAAAAAACAAGTTACTACTTAAATAGATTGGTCCATTTCTAAAAAATTGTTTTAGAAATGATGTTGTGTAGTTTAGCGTTCTTTAGACCTTCCTTGGGCTACAATAGTTGTCACAATAAAAAAAATATTGATTTGTCTTTAAATCATTTTGGAAGGGCGGCCCTGTTCATAATATCAGTAGTGTAAAATTGACCCTGACTTTTACAGAATTATTGGACTTAGTTGTTATTTACGAGAGCCAAGTTTGAAAGTGTGGTAATATAATTGAATTTTTTAATTTTCTGAAATTTTTAGTTTTTTTTTTTTAATTTTTTTGTACAGAATTTTTTCAGTAGCACGTACAAAAGATTTTGAGGTTTAATCTTCAATGAAGAATTAATAATAAATGTAAATTTATGTTCTTTAATTAAAAATATATCCGTTTGTTATTGCTTTATTTTAAAAGAAATGTTCTTATGATCTATTGACGAAAAAAAAAGTTTTCATACGCAAAACAGGTACATCTCATACCTTTGTAAAAGTCATGGACTGATTTGACACTGTAATCAAGACTCTCACTTCTAAACAGACTCAATAATTTTCGTTTCTGACAAGTGCCGCAACCTGAGGAAGGTTTTTAAAAAAATGTTTCTTTTCCCTATTTTTATATCACAATAGTCGAGCCTAAGTTGTGTCTTTTTTTCTAAACTGCTTTATAAAATATATCCGCCGTCAGGAACTATTCTTTAATACGTGAATTGGAAAATAGTTTAAATTAATAATGTTATTTCTTAGACACTAACTTAGTTGCTTGGAACGAAGAGAGAACTTAGTTGAACATCACCGTTTATAGTCCTGCAGAACATAATTTGAATTGTCAGAGAAAGCCTTTGAATTTTTTTTTTTAAGTACAACATATTCAAATAATTCTTGGATTAATTCAACAATATATTAAAAAAAAAAAAAAAAAAAACTAACTTAAAAACATTATTGGAAGATAATTTTGGTTTTGGATGAATTCGTGAATTTCACACGGTAAGGGAACAAAAACTAAAGCTTACACTCACTTTTCTTTGTCTTCTTTCGTCTGATTATCGTTCTAATTAAAATTTAAAACTTGAGAAAAACGAAAGCGGTAAAATATTCAACAAAGAAAATATTTTCTTCAATTCTAGGCAACAATAAATTGTTTAGTTATGTGCGATTGATAAAAAAAAAAAGTCTTCGAAACAATGAACAAGGGAGATAAGTCACTAAAATATCATTTTCCAGTTTGGTTTCCAATTCTTATATTTTGATTATTTAATTAGTGATATTCTTAAGTTGGTTTATTAGCATGGAAAAGCTAATTGATTAATATTTTTCTTATGTAATGGGAAATATAAATTCTTTCACGTAATGAGGATGATAAATTTTTTATCAATTTGTTGAATCAATTGTTTTTGTTTTTTTTTTTTTTTAATTTTGAATGGAAAGTTAATAGTTTTTTCTGCTTTTGCCGTTAAGGGATTTTTTCCCGAAATAAAAAAAAAAAAGAAAAAACAGAAATAGTTTTACTAACAAAAGAAAAACAAAAAAGGGTACTGAACTTTATTAGGAAAGGACGAAATTATGTCCATCACCGGTAAAACGGTCTCCAGACGAAACATCTATATTAGATTGGCTTTTACATTTGTTTTTTTTTTTTGTTTAAAAAAAGAAAACAAAAAAACACTTTTTTTTTTAAATTCTACTTTTTACCATTCTTTTCAACATTATAAATCGAACGAACAGCACAGAAACTGTAGATTGCTTGAGAAATCCTAACGAAACTCCGGTAACAAAAACAAAAATAGCAGGTACTTTTTTTCCTTTTCCTTTTAAACTATTCCACGTTTGTAGAATACAAATTATTATTCGGTGGGTTTTCGTTTTTTTCTTTTTTTATATCAATAAAATGAGAAGCTAGCTAATGATTACCAATTACAATATGTGCGAAAGTTCCCAACAGTTTCACTGCTTTTTAAACTTATAACTCAAAAAATAATTTAAACAAAAGAAACTGCAATACATCATAAACTTGACTGAAAGTAAAATCTTAATTTAAAAAGCAATTTTTAACTGATACGATCTTTTTTTACCTTCTAAGAACAAATGTTTTCTATTTTGTTAAAAATTAAAGTATTTTATACATTTAGGCTTTTTTATGCATGTGTGTTTTTTTTTTTTTTTTTCCCATTTTTCCGGACTGCGTTTAAAGTCTTAAAAAATAAGTCCGGTTGTAAATTTAATTCAACAATGAACATTGAACATTAATTCGTTTCCTTCCTAATTAAGAAATCCGGGAGATGAATAACGTTTTCTCCAAATTTTCGAATACTTTTCCCGTTTCCGCAACAAAAGTATTTGGCTAAAAAAAGTCTAACGTGCGAAATTAGATTATTTTTTACTTAAATCGAATTTTAATATTTTAGTAATTTATTATTAGTGACTTAGTCTTATTAAGAATTATTTCCAGTAATGATTGCGATAACTATGATAATATTAGATAATTATTAATGATGAAATAAAACAAAATATATGTAAGAAGCTTAAGCAGAAACACGGGTCTCTTTCTTTCTTTTTTTTTTTTTTTCGATTAAAAACTTAATGTTTATTTGGGTCGACGTTTAACATAACGGTTATGAACTCGGAATTTAATTTAGAAATCAAGTCACACTCGCGGGACCTGATTAAATATATATCCTTAAGTCAAGACTCAAGTCGTAATAAATAAATAAAATATTGTAGAGATCTACTTTGCACTGTAAAAACCCAAGCACAGAGGCTACCCCACCCCAACTATCTTTATAGTAGTTACCCTCCCGCATTTTCCGTCCCTTCCACTCCAGGGGGAAAATAGCTTTTGTGGTGGACATTGATGTTTACATTAGGGAGGCTGGAATCTAAATTATCCGGTTTTTTGGGGTTTTTTTTTTTTCTTTTCCTTTTTTTTTTTTTTTTTCTACTTTCACCATCCTTTTCTTTGGACTACCCCCATTAAAAATACTGGGTTAAAATTTGAATTAAAAGCCGATATTTCATTTATTTTAAACGAATTTCACTTTATGTTTCAGGTTCATAAAGACGTCTTGACATTTAAAAAAAAAAAAAACAATCTGTTTATTTATTTTAGACTATTGATCTGTTTTTCTGGTTTTGAATCTTCAAGTCAGAATTTTTTTTAAAGTGTTAATTTAATAAAACAAAAAGAATATATTGATTGCCTGTTGATTTGTAAATCTTTTTTAAAAATTATTTACTAAATTTTAGTTTTTAAATAAGATTTTTTTCCTTAATACAAAAATTCATAAAAGTACTTTTATGAATTATGGTACACATAAATTTTTAAATGGTGAAATTGAAATGTTCATATGGTGTGAGCTCTAATTTGCAATAAAATGTAAATATTGATGTGGTTGTGATGTCTACAAAAAGGCGTTTTGTTTTCTAATGAGTTTTTTTTTGTTTTTTTTTTTTTGTTTTTAATGGCTTTTTAGCAAGCTTAACAAAAGTCAGGTACATGGGAGAAATACCAGAGCTAACTTTCCGTGTGTTTATATAAACTGTTTCCATTTTGTTGGTACCTAAAAAAAAAAAATAGAAAAAAAAACCCAGAAAAACCTAATTTAGATTTTTACGGTTTTTTTTTTTTTTTTTTCAAAACAAATGTTTTTTTGTTTTTTTTGTATGTGTTTTTTTTTACCAAAGCTTGGCTTTAAACCTTTTTAACTTAGTATGAGACGGGAAAATCGTTAGGATATTGCTACGTTTAACCGAACGATTCAACGAATTTTTTACATATCAAATAATATTCAAAACACTGATTTTTACTACACAACCAACCTTTTCCCTTTTCTGGTGATACTTTTTTTTTTTTTTTATTTCGTATGTATGAATTTTGAAATCCAAAGCAGTGTTCCAAATAAGAGGATAATTAGGGGAATAAAAAGTAAAAACAATGTCCAATTTTATTTTTTGTGAATTATGCCAATTTTGTTTGGTGTTTTTAGTTTTATTCCAAAAAGAATATGTATTGTACTAAAATTAGAATTGCTGATCTGGAATGAGTACAAACAACATACCAACCAAGGCGATATAACTAGTTTTAGTGTTAGTATCGCCTTCCTTGGTACATACCAGTGTGACGGTTGAGTTTGTAAATTATTCTCTCGAGTAGTTTGTAACACATTGACTTATCGGGCGCAGGGGTCCGTCTCTGCGCTGATAGTATCACAGTATTTCCACCGACGAGGAATATATATGGCACAAAGCCGAGTTTAAAGTGGGTTTCTCCTAGATCACGGCTATGACTAGCTTGGACCGGCTTTTACAAGCGGTCCGCATGAAGACACTCGGGTCCGCACGTTAAAAAGTAAAAACTAACCTTGTGTCACAACCTGACTCAGTCAGCAGGGGTCAAGTAAAAATCTCTCTCTACTAGTGTGAAGGTATATTGAAAGAAGTGTTGAAGATATTTTTGCACTTCGGGGGGGGGTGAGGTTAAGTTGTTTTTAAGATAACGTTTTGTTTTGTTTTTAGCCTCTATAACTCGAATTGACCCATTGTCCCGCACTTTTCATTATCACGAGAGCTGTTTTTAGTTTACCGTTTACGCCTTTAAGGCACACTGCAATTCTGTGTGATTTCTTAACTTCAGCAACCTTGTAAATACGAATACCTCTTCTGGTTTTCAGTCTTCTCCAAGACTCTGTGTCCTGTGCTTACCCACGAGAATGCTGCAGGCCTTCCAATCTCAAGGCTTTACGAAGAGAGATAGAAATTTTATCCATTCTTTTGTTGTTCACTTTGTTGTTCGTCTATGGATGTTTTCCATTTAGTATTGATGACGAAACTATTTCCATAGTATTTTAAATTTACTTTTTATTTAAAGTTTAAACTGTCTATTTCCGATGCTTTAACTTGTGCTGTCAAACTCAAGTTCTTTGATTTTCGTTTCTTAGAGACAACGGACATCAATGTTATATCCATCAATGTCCCGAGCCAATAATTTCTACTTTTTACATTTTCTTATATATTTTTTTTTTTTTTTTTTTGTACATATCCCAGCGGTAAAAATCTTCAACTATTGGAGGCATTTACAAAGTTTTAAATAAGTTACCAACTTTTAATCATTGAGAACCAGAAAAAGTATTTACCTTGTCTGGTAATCCTGGATATGACAATAGACAATATAAACTACTTTCAGCATCAAGCCCTCTGATTGGGAGAGTGAAGGTTTTGAGTAGCATGGCACCACCTACTAACTGCTGTTGTAGTTCCCATGTCCATCCTGACCCAGGGTGGTAGCACTTGTTAGTATTCCAGCTATGGGCAAATAGTGACACCCCCCCCCCCAACAAAAATCAGCAGTAATATTTTTATAATAAAATGACCAACAACACATTTTTATAGCATAATGACATCATTAAAAATGTAAAAAATTCATTTTTGTAATCAAATTACCTGCAATATATATTTTTTTTAAATTACCAACAATACATTTTATGAACTACATATCTAAAAAAAACATATCTTTACTCTGAAACTATAAAATTATGTACAAAATATCTGTAGTTGAAAGCTTAAAATTTTGTACAAAATAATTAGATTTCAGCATTAAATAACTCATAGAGGTTGCTATGCCTCTAAACAAAATCAACCAACCAGCCAACAACCTTCTCTGTCAAAAATATTTTGCACTGACTGTTTAAAATTCTTGAATAATAATCTGTTACATATGAATTCCTATCACTCAAAAATACCATACTGATTTAAGACCCTAGTGAAGTCTGTGGATCCCATGGTTGAAGACCTTTCCACAAGGCCCACTGGTTGGGAAATGAAAGTTTCACATTTTCACTTAAGTTAGTTTGAAATCTTAAGATTCAATCAACTTTGTACTCTTTTATGCTATCTAGAATGGTAATACTGGTGCCAAATTTCTCCATTTATAAAAAGACAGGGAAGTTTTGGAATAAAATAATTTTACCACAGAGAAAATGATTTGAAATATAAAAAGCATGCCATACCAAATAATTGAAATGCTGGTGGGTGGAAGGCATTAATTGCAAGAAATAATTTAACTGCACCAGTACTTGTATTTGGTACCTATGCATGCAATGCAGAAGGGCTGTGGACTTAGCTGAACACTTAACACTAACCGCATACAAAAGAGAATTGGCGGACTTGCATTAATGTTCTTCAGAAGACATGAATGCACTTCTACCTGAAGGTTAGGTCAGATCTTGCTCTTTGCTGCAGGTACCATATAACTTTAGACATGTTGTCTGTTCCCTTGAGAGAGGGTGGGCACTGCCCATTGCCTCTAGGCTTACTGCCATCTCAGACTGATGACATCAAGAGATCACTTCCCTGACCTATCCTCATGATTGGAAAGTGAATGCTCAACCCTCTCAGCCACCTGGCCATTGATCATGATATTACTAATCCCGTAATACAATACTGGTCAGCTATTTCTTTGTCACTTAGCAGATTACCCATCCATATTTTTCAATGGGTTAACGTTTACTAGGCTTTGTGTGATTGATCTTTTAACATTCTAATCAGAGAATCATGTGCTCTTGCAGCATGAGGATGGCAACGAGACAGGCTCCTGCATCTTCCAACATCTGGACACCTATGTTATTGTTTATAGCCATTCATAGCTTGCACAACACTACATGAACTCTATGCATCAGTCAGGCTTGATCCAATGACAAGAACCACTCAAGATAATTGATGACTGCCTGTGCTGCATGCAATTCAAGTGACCTGACAGAAACAGCAGACAGGCTTGTGGATACCTGAATGATAAGAGCTCTACCATTGCTTACAGTACATAGTGTTCCCATGTTGCTACTCCCAATCTAAGTAATGACCAAGCTTATATACTATACATACATACATATATATATATATATATATATATTTAGGAGGCACGGTGGAGCAGTGGTTAGCGGCTTGGATTGAGGAATCGCAGAGCCGAGTTCGAATTCCAGTCGAATCCACTGCATTCACTTACATGCTAATACCCTTGGGAAAGGTATGTATCCTCTTCATCTCCCTCCAGCTATGGGTAAAATAGCAGGACAGACTGGGTTCTATAGCCTTGGATGGCAACTGGTCTAGGAGAAGGACAACTCTGAATTCAAAACCTGCGGAGGGTCGTTTGGGAACCTTGTGGCATGCATTCGGTGCACCAGGTTTCTGTATTCGTCCCTCCAAAAAGTGTGGCTGGTCCTCCACAGTGCCTTCACCACTATAAACAAATCTCATGTGCCGGTGTCAGGATGTCGGTTTCCTGGGACTTATCGGCCTGACCCTCATACGTCGAACGCGACGGGAGAGTCAATTATATATATATATATATATATATATATATATATATATATATATATATATTTCTGAGTATGTCTGTAGGAGGACAATATGAATAAAGACAAACAGGAAACTTATCTTAGCTAACATGTTTACTTCTTTCAGGAACTTTATCAAGACAAATACAAACATTTTATATTGTAACAAGTATTTATATACAAGAGTAAAAATTTAGGAATGCTCAAATATTCATCAGGTTAGCAGAAAAGTCAGGCAGGTGCTCTCTCTCTCATATATATATATATATATATATATATATATATATATATATATGTGTGTGTGTGTATGTGTGCAAATATATAGAAAAATAGGGAAGAACTGTTATCTGAAGTTCTTTAGTATTTTGGTTTTATTTTTAAAAAACAGTGCTCATTACATAAGTAGAGTCTATATTATTATTTTTTTAAAAATATGATTCCATCGCTACATAAAAGTTCTCATGTTTCAGAAACAGAAGCTAAAAACTTCAATTTAATTATAGAAATTAAATTAGATTTTAAAAAAATTAATTAATTAAAAAAAAAAGTGATTGGTTTTCTCCGTTTCCATAGAAATTAATATTATGAAAGTATATGCTTATAAAGCTCCATAAATTTCAAAATTTGTTATTCCAAAATTCACTTGAGGATGAAACAGAACTAGGTACTTTAATTTAATTTCTATAATTAAATTGAAGTCTGTAGCTTCTGTTTTTGAAACATGAGAACTCTTATGTAGCGGTGGAATTATATTTTTTTAAAAATAATTATAATACAGTGTAACTCAGATATAAGAGAGTTGTCGGGACCGGAGAAGAAGTCTCTTATATCCGGGTTTCTCTTATATCCGGGTTTGGTCTATTTTGTTTACATTAACACAGGCTCTTATTTGGGACCAGAGAAAATCTCTCTTATATCCGGGTTTCTCATATCCGGGTTACACTGTGTGTATATATATATATATATATATATATATATATATATATGTAATTGTACAACACCCTCCCCTGTTGTTCAAGACTTCCAACACTGCAATTGGTCGCTGAAGTGACTGTTTCAATACCGAGCTAACCTTATCCCACCTTGTGATTTAAGATTGATCATAAGACAGCCAAGATCGAATTGTCGCAGGTATCTTCGTGTTGGGCTGGCCCAAGCAGGGTGATGACGTACAGGGAAAAGAAAAATAAACTGAACAGAAATAAATACTGTTTTTATATCGGTTCTCTGTACAATAATTGGTTTAGATCAGAGTTCAGACGCAATTTATTATCTACCCAACCCATGTCTAAATTGAAAGTGATATTATTGTCGTCGTTTTGATAAACTTTGGTTTGCTGTTTCGGTAAAGTTTGACACAAGGCTGAAGTCGGGGGATTTTGTTGGCAGATATTCACGCAGGTCTCTCTCTGGTCTCGTCTCTGTCTCTTTTGCCTCTCTTCTGTGACTCGTCTGCTGAATTCACTTCATGCATCCATATTTATGGGCATTTGCCCAAATTCGCATGGTGGGGGGGTATGGCTAGGTAGGAGAATTTCAGTGCATCCCCTCCGGCTTACGTCAAAACTTTGGGGAATTCCCTCTCTCCACCCTCTCATATTATTACCTCTCAGTAAATCTCCTCAGTGAGCGTAGGGGGCTTGTCCACACCCTCCTGGTATTTCAATCAACTTTCAACCAGGAGAATCCACTCCAAATCCATTGTTTATGAAAAATAAGATTTTCTCTTTACAGCTTGCATTTGCAGCTGTGTGTCAAATCAACATTGCCCCCCCCCTTAAGTCTGCGTCACTTTCCATTGTTCAAACTGGTCAACATACAATTCAAGTCATTTATGTGTTAATTAAATCCTCAAATCTTCCCACAGTTTTTTGGTATTCTTAACCCTTCTTGTTTCAATGTCTCTCAGCACATAACACTTTCTTTATGTTTTAACAAAACTTTCTTCTGTTTTACTGTGGCAACAACAAATAGTATTATACATATACATACACACATGTGCTGATAGGTGCACATCCTGCATCCTTGTTGCATAAAAATCTTAAAGGATGCAGTAACTTTCCCATCTTTTTTTCCCACGAAAAGTGATACATTGCACATATTCTTTCAGATCCTTTTTACTCATTCTTCCTTTCTTTCACTTACTCTTTACTCCTTTTATTGGGGGGTGGGTGGCATGAAACAGACATCAATGTCACCTTACCAGAAACTTTCTTTAATTTGTTTTACATGCTTGAACTCATTGAAGTTTGCCGACCATTGCTTTTAAATACTGTTTTTGTTTTAAATTTATTGATTCAACTGAAAAAAAACATTGTTCTGTTAATTTAAAACTTTCTTCTGTCAATTCTAAAAAAAAAAATAGTTTCTTAATTCGACATTTATTAAGTGTAAATACTGTTTTTTTTGGGTTTTTTTTTTGTTTTGAATTTAATTAAACACAATTTAATTTAATCCAAAAGTTTATTAAAAAAACCTTACTTGAGACCCATTGAATTTCTCAGGGATTCACTACATTAAAAACCTATCAGCATCTCTCGCTCTCTCTCTGTCTCTCTCTCTCTCTCTATATATATATATATATATATATATATATATATATATATATATATATATATATTTGTATATTTAGGCAGCAATCCTTCCTTTATGCATGTTTCATTAAAAACGACAGACAAGGTACTACGGTTGAGCTTTTTATTTAATTTTTCTTGTGTTCTGACAAGAGCTTTCTTTTCTAGACAAAGAGTGTGTAAAAACTGTCCGAATGTTCTTCCACACACTGAACATACACAGAACACACACACACACTCTACTAAGCTGATAATTGAATCATCCTTGATAATGGCTAAAGGTATAGCCGAAAGCGCTCGGAAATACAGAACATTCGGACAGTTCTTACACACTCTTTGTCCAGAAAAGAAAGCTCTTGTCAGAACACAAGAAAAATTAAATAAAAAGCTCAACCGTAGTACCTTGTCTGTCGTTTTTAATGAAACATGCATATATATATATATATATATATATATATATATATATAAAATTGGTTGCCTCCTGTTTGCCCAATCGTACCTATCCAATTGCTTATAGCCATTCAGAACATGTGGACTCTCAGCATCAGGCAGGCTTGATTCAATGACAAGAACCAGTCAAGGTAACTGGAGACTGTCTGTGTCACTTACAGTTCAAGTAATTGCTTGCAGTACCTGGTGTTTTCATGCAGTCCCCTATCTAAATATTAACCAAGCTCTGCACACACACACACACACACACACACACACTATATATATATATATATATATATATATATATATATATATATATATATATATATATATATAGGTGTAATAACAAAATTGTACAAATTGTTTAACAGTAAAATTGTCCAATTTATTGATTAAGCTCTAAATCATTGTATCTTAGAAATGATTAAAGATATCTTACTGGAATTCTCCAGTGTTTTTATAACACTGTTGAACTCTACTTTGAGCAATAATAATGTATAATTACTCTCTAAGCTTAACAGAAGTATCGGGATGAAATCAATCATAAACGAAAATATGTTCACCATTAATTATAGCTAAGGACTGGAAGCTCATGAAGTATTCAAATATATATGTATTATTCCAGGATCATTTTCCAACTTATTCAAGATGATCTTTACCTTCTTTAACCTAATTTTCTGCCTAGGAGTAACAAGGTGCCTCACAAGTTTCACATACAATTTCATTTTCAAGCCTTTTTCACTGCTCTTTGGACTGTCATAGCTGAAACTCCTCTTTCACATGTCAAACGTTTTATGAATTGAGTTGGATCATTTCTAATTGATCTCTTTAGCTCTAAGTTGAAATGATGATCCCTCTTCCCGTTGTGACCTCCTGATCCAGTTTTCCTCTCTACTGTTCCCTCTTTTTTAAACTTATTCACCGTTCTCTTGATCATTCTTGAATGGACTTTGAAGATGGAAGCCAGAGTATGAATGTTGGTACCATTACTGAAGGCCTGAAAGATCTTTTTCCTCTCATCATTGCTCAGTTGGGAAGACTGTGGGTCTGACATAAAACAATTTTAACCTGCTGTCTTTTTAGCTCAAAGGTTTTTTGTTTTGTTTTCAGTGATTATTATGAAAAATGGTGTCAAGATGGCTAAATGTCTTATCTGAAAACCTGGAAAAAAAGAAACTTTGTTAGTTTAGCTTTTTTTTTTTTAGATATTAAACATTGTTCCAGAATTTGGACAATTTTTTTCTGTTAAATCTGGTATATATATATATATATATATATATATATATATATAATTATTTATTTAAAAATTATAGCATAAATATATTATAAAATCACTACAAAAATAGCCATTTTGTTTGAACACCTCCGGTGTCTTATCAAGTGATGATGTAGATCGTAGGTGGGGAACCATTTTTATCAGCAATATTTTAAAACCTTTATTCTACAATCTACACAAACAAAATGGCTATTTTTGTAGTGATTTTATAACATATTTATGTTATAATTTTTAAATAAATAATTATAATCACTCTACTCTGTATTGAGCACTCTTTTAAGGATAGTAATTGTTGGTTATTGGAATTTATTCCATGTGTGTGTGTGTGTGTATATATATATATATAGCTTTTTACACTACTATATACCTGATGGTACCCATGTAATTGTTTATAGTCATTCATAGGATGTGGAATCTCGGCATCAAACTGGCTTAATCCAATAACAAGAACCAGTTAAGGTAATTTGAAAACTACCTGTGATACTTACAATTTGGGTAATCTGAGGATAGGGTCATTAATACCTGAATCATATGATATGACTTCTTCCATTACTTGTACTACCAGGTGTTCTCAAATTGTACCCCATCTAAGTAATGATTGAGATATATATATATATATATATATATATATATATATATATAAAATACAATTTCTCATGTGATCTTATAATTTTTTCCAATTGTTCTTTCTTTCTGAGCACTTTCAGCTATACATTTAGACATTTTCAAGGTGGAGATACATTAACTTTTAACAAGAAATTGATTGTTGTATGTATGTATTTATATAATATTTTCATTTCCAAAACATGGTCAAGATACTGTGTCCATGTTCATAGCTGATATTATTGAGTATTGTTTTTTGTTTTTATTAATAAGGCTTCCATTATTTTTAGCCTTTCTTTTTTACGTGTAGACAATGCTATTACATTTATGTTGTCAACAAGTATATTACAAATAGGGTACAGTAGGTCACCATGAATATTTAAATGAGACTTAATTGAGCTATGGTCAGAAAGGTGTAGTGTGAGTCTTCATGTCAAACATGTTGTAGTGTGGCCTATATAATTGTTTATGAATTTTGATTTTGAATACAATTCCTTAATGGACATTTAAATTCATAAATAATATTTGTTCTATTTATTTATTTTTTTCTTTGTATTGAAATATATTTAGTATGTTTGGTCACAAATTTGATATCATTTTATTGATAGTGGATTGTTTGGTTTATTTGTAATTAATTCTCCTAATATTTGTAATCATTTTGACAGTTTATGTTATATAACACCTTTGTGTTATTGGTGAGGATTAGCATTTGTGACGGTTCAGCTACTCCATTTATTTTAAAATACCATTGAAATATATTTAGCATATTTAATTTTATTGACAGTGGGTTGTAACTACGTCTACCAGCCTGAATATTTGAGAAAACTTGTCACTGGATTTGATGTGCCTAATCACTTGACCACTTACAAGTTTTCTTGAATATTTGGGCCAATAGATGTCGTTGGATAAAAAAAAATACTGTTTAATTAAAAAACAGAGCTTCTGCTTGAATATGAGTATCCATCAAAAATAATGCCTAAACAAAATAAATAAAACATAAAAATGTCTGATTTAATCCATTTCCTAATATATAATATAATATATATATATATATATATATATATATATGTATATATAATAATTTATTTGAAAATTATAACATAAAATGTTATAAAAAAAATCATAAAATTTTATAACATTTTTATGTTATAATTTTTGAATAAATGATTTGTTTTACTCTGTATTGAGCACTCTTTTAAGAATAGTATTTGTTGGTTATTGGAATTTATTCCATATACACCAATCCTATACTTGGATGGTTTATATATATATATATATATATATATATATATTTCATTAAATAATATAGACAACTGTTGTCTGTTTATTTTATGTAAATTCTTTTCATAATGTCTGATAAGCTTAATAACATTATCATTAAACAAAGAAAGAAAATCACAATATTGATCCATATTTTTTAATCCAATCTAAGCTTTCGGCTTACATAAGCCATTATCAAAGATGTCAATTACTGTACAATATATTAAGCAATATACAGACAAGACAGTGATGATAGTCTGTTATTGTTTATATGGATGATTTCCAAGCAATGATAAACACATGCATATAAGACACTAGTCCTGTATTTGTATATTTTTTGTAATTAGTGGTCATGTTTTTTTTTGGCGGGGGGGTTTACATGTACACAAAGTACAAAACATTATTTTTTACCTGAAAATCTTAATTTCACCACTTAAAAATCCATTACAAGACTAGCATCATTATCTGTATGTACACAAAATTTATTAAATTTTATATGAATCTACATTCAAAGTATATGTTATTTATATAAAACTACTGTCAGGGTATATCTGTTATGATATGTAAAATGATATCATGTTCATACTCGAGTTCCATTCCCAAGTTGCCCCGTATTTTATAGTTGCTATATACAGAGCAACCTCAGTCCTCGAATATCTCACATGTCGAACAAATCTGTTTACAAACAGATAATTTGAGATGAAAATGCCTCAGTTATCAAACTAAATTTCAGTTCTCAAACAACATTGCCTAACCTAGTTAACCCGAACGGAATCATTTGCCAGTCGACCACCATGTTGTATACATTTGTGTGTTGTGCTGTGCTTTTCTTTTTCAATTTTATTGTGCTGCGACTTTTCTTCTCTACATTGATTCCCATTGGAAAAATAGTTTCGATTTACAAACATTACAGGTTACAAATGGCCTTCAAGACCAAATTAAATTTGCGAACCGAGGTTCCATGGTACAAATTAAATAGCTTGTATTCAAAAATGAAGAAAATGCATGAAAAACCGAAGCACTTCCAATCCCACAAATTTTGTGTAAATGATTCTCAACATTATATATATATATATATATATATATATATATATATATATAAAAAAAAAAAAAAAGAACAGTAAGATATATAATCCGGTGTTCTTGTAGATATTTTTATTTTTACAGAGCATTAATATTATAAATTAATTGATTTAAAATATGTTGTTTTTTTTCGCTACACAGTTCTAACCATGTTTGAAAAATGGAAGCTAAAAGATCCGAATTTAATTTTGTAATTAAAGACATTAGTTCCATTTCATCCTCAAGTGAATTTTGGAGTAACTTTTAAAATTACTGGGTTTTAAAGACACAGCAAAAATCATAATTAACGTTTCCAAGGTTACAGAGAAATCCACTTCAACCAGACAAGGGGTGTCTTCATGTTTATTCTGGCTTTATTTTGATGTATCAGTTATTAGTTACGTTTTGGTAGGGGTAGGGATGTATTTTTCAATGAATTACAAAATTAAATTCGGAGCTTTTAGCTTACATTTTTGAAACATGGTTAGAACTGTGTAGCGAAAAAAAAAACATATTTTAAATCAATTAATTTATAATATATATATATATTAAGAGAGAGAGAGAGACTTGTACCCACAGAAATAGAACATAAATTTAAACAAAATTAACATCATTTTCTACCTTAGGATCCTATCGGCTAATTTTTTCCGAAGCAATCGTTGGTGAAATACAAAAACAATAAAGACAGCAATAAAAGAGGAGGGAAAGTTGGAATGCAATTAAAATAACTTTTAATTGTAAATAATTAATAAAATTTCCTACTAATGTAGAACTCGTTAATCATTTGATTAATTATTTACAATTAAAATTTATTTCATTTCAATTGTGTTCCAACTTTCCCTCCTCATTCATTATTATTGTTGTTTTGATTGTTATGTATTTTGCTAATGATTACCTTTGAAAAAATGTGGCTGAAAGCATGCTAAGGTAGAAAATGACATCAGTTTTTTTTATTATATATATATATATATATATATATATATATATATATATAAAAAAATATAGTCTTAGGTATGCTATATTTATGGAATAAAAGTGCTCAATATCAGAGATAGAGCGTGTGTAAATATAAAAGTGAACATAGAAGTCAACACTTAGAGGCGACAGTCTGTTTCATGCTATATTCAATCGTCAGGCCACATATGCTGTTATTTTTTCTCGGCTATTTATATATATACGGGTTAGTGGTGCATTGTGGGTATTCTATTATGGCGGTTATTTTTACCAGAAAGTTTATTTATTTGGGTCAAATTATATTGCTCGTTTTTATTTTTTGTTTCTTATTTTATTTATTTATTTATTAACGTAGCAAAAAATTGTTTATATCACGTATTTAACAGTTTTGTTTTTGTTTTAATTAAAGCTATTTGTTCAATTTTTGGGGTTGGTTGTTGTAGTTCATTCTAACTATTATTTTTTTTTGGCGGGAACAGTTTTTAATTTGGGATTGGTTTGTCTATTTACTTGGATGAATTTAGGCCAATTATTTTGTATATTTTCTCTTTTCGGTTTTTAAGCAACATAGTATTTATTTATTTTATTTTAATTTTATTTTTTTTATTAGTGTATTTGTTTGTTTTTTTTTTTTATTTTTTCCGTTTTTCATTTTTTTAGGTTACGTAGTAAAATTTATTTTCATGCCTGCATTTTGAGATGAGCTCGGATCTTTTTTATTTAACAATTTATTTTGGTCGGGAAAGTAATGATAGCTATTTTTTCCTCCAAGCAAAGTTTGCAAGTTTTTGATTGGTTGTTGTAGGCTGATGACTTTTTCCTTATCTTCCAAGATATTTTTGGTGTGATGTGCGTTTTGTTTTTTATTTCCCAGATATACTTAGAAAGCATAGTGCTGTTCGCGTATTTACTATTTGTGAACGATGTTTTGTGTGTATAATTTCTTACATACTCACATACTCACCACAGAACACAAAAAAGACCAACAGGAGAAGAAATATCATATGGTTCAATCCACCGTACAGCAAGAACATAAAAACAAATGTAGGAAAAATATTCTTCAAACTCTTACACAAACACTTCCCAGAATCAAGCACCTTACACAAGATATTTAACAAAAACACAGTAAAAAATCAGCTACAGCTGCACCGAGAGCATGGCACAAATAATAAAAAAGCACAATAGGAAAATTATCAACAAACCACACGAACAAATTAAACCCACATGCAACTGCAGAATAAAGAACGAATGTCCCTTAAACGGAAATTGTTTACAAAACAACGTAATATACCAAGCCATGATAAAATCACCAGATAATGAAGAAAAAGTATACATAGGACTAACTGAAGGACCCTGGAAGCAAAGAAATTATACACACAAAACATCGTTCACAAATAGTAAATACGCGAACAGCACTATGCTTTCTAAGTATATCTGGGAAATAAAAAACAAAACGCACATCACACCAAAAAATATCTTGGAAGATAAGGAAAAAGTCATCAGCCTACAACAACCAATCAAAAACTTGCAAACTTTTGCTTGGAGGAAAAAATAGCTATCATTACTTTCCCCGGCCAAAATAAATTGTTAAATAAAAGATCCGAGATCATCTCAAAATGCAGGCATGAAAATAAATTTTTACTACGTAACCTAAAAAATGAAAAACGGAAAAAATAAAATAAAAACAAACAAATACACTAATAAAAAAATAAAATTAAAATAAAATAAATAAATAAATACTATGTTGCTTAAAAACCGAAAAGAGAAAATATACAAAAAAATTGACCTAAATTCATCCAAGTAAATAGACAAACCAATCCCAAATTAAAAACTGTTCCCGCCAAAAAAAATAATAGTTAGAATGAACTACAACAACCAAACCCAAAAATTGAACAAATAGCTTTAATTAAAACAAAAACAAAACTGTTAAATACGTGATATAAACAATTTTTTGCTACGTTAATAAATAAATAAATAAAATAAGAAACAAAAAAATAAAAAACGAGCAATATGATTTGACCCAAATAAATAAACAAAGTGACTTCCGGTAAAAAATAACCGCCATAATAGAATACCCACAATGCACCACTAACCCGTATATATATAAATAGCCGAGAAAAAATAACAGCATATGTGGCCTGACGATTGCATATAGCATGAAACAGACTGTCGCCTCTAAGTGTTGACTTCTATATATATATTTTATATATATATATATATATATATATATATATAATCAGGAGTTTTGCAAATTTAGGTGATCATACCCTTCTCATGCAATCCCCCTTGCAGTGACAATGATATATACTTAGGTTTATTGGGTTTTTTTTGCATTGTTGAGATGTTTTTCTTCATTTTCCATCCAGGTATATGGTTTTGTTATGCAAGGCATTCTATTTTCCCAGCTTTTTGATGCCATAGATGATGGATTTAAGCCTTTTCCTATTTTCTGTCTGAATTTCTGGGATGAGGAATTCTCGTTATTTACAATTGGATTTACATCCTTATCTTCGCTATGATCACATTCTCAGAAATGTTGCCTTTTTTCAGATGTTTGTCAATCTGACTAACCTTCAGGGTATTTCAATCTGAACCCTTTATTAAACCTATGAGGAGCAATGTTCTCGCTCTGCTGTACATATCTAGGGATATGTCCTCTCTGTTAATTGTTCTATTGACGCTAATTCATTTTCCACCAAGTTTCAATAGATCCAGGTTTTCCATATTTATTATTCCTATTAATGACTATTTCTGTAGATACATTAGAACATTGCCTTATTTCTAATCTCCATGTTATTTGCAGTATTCTTTGAAGAAACTATATTTCTACTACTTTTATTGATTTCTGGTGTTTTTGTCCATGTCTTGGAAGCACACAGTGCACAAATGTCTGATATATATATTTATTATTATTAAGAAACAGACAACTTTAAGGTTTCATGATGATTATAATTTATTTCCTTAGGGTCAAAATTTGAATCTAATTCCTCAGATTGACTATTTTCACACAAAATTTGTATGAAAATAGTCAATCTGAGGAATTAGGATTGAATTTCGATCACAAGGAAATAAATTATAATCATCACAAAACCTTAAAGTTTCTGTTTCTTAATAATAATTAATATTTGCTCTGTTTTTACATTGAGCTCTCTGGATTATATCCTCCTTGGAATTATCCATATGGATTACCAAACACGTCATTAACTAATTTATATATATATATATATATATATATATATATATATATATTTTATTTATTTATTATATGTTATATATAATTTTTACAAACACAATCTTACAACCTTGAACATTTTCCATAATTTGGCCTGGGTATTTCAACCAATCATGGAATGTTTTATCTAATATGAGGTCACCATGGAATTTCAAGCAAACACATAATTTTGATTTATGTTATAATGTTATTATAATTGTCATTTATTGGATTGTAAACAGTGCAAAAAGGTACATTTTCCTAGTGTGCAACCATCCTGCATATGATGATAAACTACATCCATGTCCTGAGTAAGACGATAAACTACGTCCAACAGCAAGGTCTCTGATCAGAAGGTTTTGAGGAGTGTGAAACCACCTCTTAATTGCTGGTGTTCCCAGGTACACCCTGACCTGGGGTGGTAGCACCTGTTAGGGTCCCAGCTATGAGCAAATAGTTGACACCCAAACTTGTGTAAAAATAGGTTTTAATACCAGAAATGCTTTCTAATAAAAAAACTTATTACCAACAATAATTTTTGAAGGAAAAATTATCATCAGCAATACTTAAAAAAAATAAAAAATATATTCCAGTAATACAAACAGCTGTACATAATTTGAAAAAAATTGGAGAATATTACTAAGTGAGTAATTTAAATTAAAAAACACCTTTTTACAAAAATAAAACCATTCCAGATTGTAAATTTCCTAAAAGACGGTAGATTGTACTCAAAAATATGAGTAATTGAAAAATGGTTCAAATATATATGTATTCATAATCACCTTTTTTACCAAACTATCGCTATGAATCTATTTAAAAAATTCTGTTGGCATTGAATGACCCACTGAGGTTGATATGGCGTAAAACAAAACAACCAACCAACCTACCGAGTGTACAGCTTTGAGATGGATGGTAGAGGTCCAGGGTGGGCGATCATACTCATCAAGGGATCATGTTTCAAGGGTTAAATGACTAATCTTGAGTGCTCTTCTCCAATAGATATAGCAACTTTTAAATATATATATATATATATATATATATATATATATATATATATATATATATATATTTGTTTTAAATTTGATTCGTTTAAGTATAAATAATTTACATAATTATTTTTATTGGTGAAACTTTCTAGACTGTTTATTTAGAATATTTGCAATAATTCCAGCAAAGAACATCACATGGTGCATAGAGTGTCATCGTTGTTATTCTTACGTTAACAACATGATGGGGAAGACAAAGGAGATTAGTGTTGACTTGAGACCGGGAATTATTAACTTCAACAAGATGGGAAATAGTTACAGCACTATTTCAAACCAGTTAGCTATCCCTAGTTCTATGGTACAGTCTGTTATAAGGAATTTTAAACAGTTTGGCACAACAGAGAATTTGCCTGGGTGTGGAAGAAAACCCAAGTTGTCACCAAAAACTGCACGAAAATTGTTTCACGAGATTAATATAAAGCTTGTTTTGAAAGACATCGCCAAAAGTTTGAATACGATGGATATCAGCGTAAGTTCTCACACAATACAATGTTTAAATAGAAATGGGTTGTATGGAAACCGACCACGACAAAGCCATCTTCACAAACCATGTCACATTCTTGGACAAAGAAAATTGCTTTTGTGAACAAGTACTATGGAGTGATGAAACAAAAATTGAGCATTTTGGGCATAATGACATGATTTGGCACAGGAAAGGTGATGCTTTCCAACCAAAGAACACAGTGGCAACATTAAAACATGGAGGTGACTCAATGATTTTTTGGGGGGTTGTTTTAGCTCAAGGAGAACTGGACAATTAATTGCAGTAACAGAAATAATGAAATCTGCAGACTATATCAAAATTTGGGATGAAAATCTACAACTATCAGTGTGAAATCTTCATCTAGGTTGGCAATTTACTTTCCAGCAAGATAATGATCCCAAACATATATCTAAATCAGTGACTGCATAGCTTCAGAAAAAGATTACAATTCTGCCATGGTCTTCAATGAGTCCTGACTTGAATCTTATTGAAAATCTATGGCAAGATTTGAAAGTTTAAATAAATCGTTGGTCACCAAAAAACCTTCAGGAATTACAATGTGTAACCATTGAAGAATAAGAATAAGAAAATCCCAGAAAAGAGTTGTTCAAATCTCATCAAAAACTTTAGAAAATGATGCAGCAATGCCATGCTATTGACTATTAATATTGTGAAAATTGTTCAATTTTTTCTATTTTTCATACTGTATGAATAATTTTGTCTTTTCCTATTTTGCATAATTCACCTGTCAAATTTGTTGTATTTAACCTATTGTTCTGAAAATTGAGTTTTATGTTCCTTTTTTTTGTGCTTGTATGTATAACTGGCCATTCACATTCGAGGATACCTGTCTACTAGGGCAGCTAGCCAATCCCTATTGCCGATGCTTGCTCGGGTGCATTTGTGTTTATTCAACACCCACATAGCCCACCTGTGGTTTATACTGCAACTAAGTTGAGCAGACCTTAGTTACAGTCACTGGGAAAGAGTGTGCTATCTAGCATGATCAACAATTTGAACAAGGCCAGCACGCTCAAGCCCTCGGCCATGATGACTTGTGACTTTGTGCAAGCACAGCTATCGATGGCACCCAAGGGTTCTGTCTACACAGTTTCACTCACAAGGCTTGGATCAACCCGCAGTATGGTTTTCAGGCACACTGTTGCACACTGGGATCGACCCCTCCAGTCTGATAACATCAGGAAGTCTCCTTTTTGACAAA